>LS515070.1:497108-508485 GCA_900490845.1 Pristionchus japonicus | reverse complement strand
TACCCACTGAGAGATCCTGCTTCGGCCAAGACATGGCGACCATGGTAGCTCAGTGAGGTTCGGTAGTTATCTTCGTGTTGCCTACACCGTGACAGCACCTGCTGTACCCCACCGTGACGCACAGACAAGTTGTTCTGTGTCTACCAGTTGCATGTGTAACTGTTGAATCCCTTCCGTGAGCCCGTGAGTCCGTGAGTACG
The DNA here is from genome assembly GCA_900490845.1 of Pristionchus japonicus. Taxonomy (NCBI): domain Eukaryota; kingdom Metazoa; phylum Nematoda; class Chromadorea; order Rhabditida; family Neodiplogasteridae; genus Pristionchus; species Pristionchus japonicus. The sequence continues at coordinate 508,285 of LS515070.1, read as the reverse complement.
TGAGATCTGTTCTGTTGAGAACACCGTGAGCCTTTGAGCTATTCTCCTCCCCCCACCCACCCCCCCCCTTTCCCGCCTTCATCATTGTTATACACTTTTTGTTTGATCGCGTTGCCAAATGTCCGAACGCGATCTATCTAAGTTTGTAACTAATCTCGGAGTAGTCCCCAAGGACGAACCTCCTAAGAGTTTTGAGTCTCTCCACTCGAATCTCTCTGATACCAAGGTTGTGAAACCACCCTCTAATGACTATGGTAATGTGCTACGCACTGAACCTAACTTGTATCGCAACGAATTCTATTCGTTTTCTAATGAAGATGATATAGTAATTGCGAATCCTTCCCTTGATTATTATTCTTTGGACTTTTCCCTCCCGGAGATTCATATCAAACCTTTTGACGGAGACATTGCGCAATGGAAAGCTTTCTGGGAACAATTTAAATTACTCATTCATAAAACTTCACTTGCAAATATTTTGAAGTTTACTTATCTCAAAAGTCTTTTGAAGGGTGAAGCTCTTCAGTCAATTTCGGGTATTTATTTCTCAGATGGTGGTTATGAATTAGCAATTGAGCAACTCAAGGAACGTTTTGAATGCGTTAAGAGCGACTATCTGAGTCAGTGAAAACATTTTGCTAGGACCCTTGGCACTAGGCGAAAAAATGAAATCCTTCTAAATGCGTGGGCTGGTAGTACTCCTCGAGTGTAGCTCAGCCCTAGCTGATTTAGTGTTCTGGTTCGCTCTCCGACGAATGGTGAAATATGTTTCAGTGAAACATAACTCAGCCGACTTTCCCATTTCGTAACCATTCGAAACGAGGGGTAGCGCGAATGATGCGCACTATTATTGTGATCGTGCATGCCAAGTTTCATCCCGATCGATTTCATGCGCAATGAGAAAAATCGATAAATCATATTTTTGAACATAAAATATTTTCTATCTTTTTCGGTTGGCAAACAAGAAACACTTTTTATTTCATTTATTGACAGAGCATCTATTCAGCTAACTGATATGTGAATATAAAAAGAATAAAAAAATAACGCCTTAAGTTATTGTAAAAAGAGTGCGTTAATTTTTAAATAAAATCAGTTCTTGATAAGCCACCTACCGTACACCAAACAGTGCAGAAAGGTTCCCAGTACATAAAATTGAACATAATTCGCACAATGACATCCTATGTAATGCCCTAAGCAAATTAAATGGGGTTTTGGCCTTCTGTGAACCATTTTAACAGATTTGGGGTACGGTAGGCGGCTTATCAAGAACTGATTTTATTTAAAATTTGCGTACTCTTTTTACAATAACTTAAGGCGTTATTTTTTTATTCTTTTTATATTCACACATCAGTTAGCTGGATAGATGCTCTGTCAATAAATGAAATAAAAAGTGTTTCTTGTTTGTCAACCGAAAAAGATAGAAAATATTTTACGTTCAAAAATATGATTTATCGATTTTTCTCATTGCGCATGAAATCGATCGGGATGAAACTTGGCATGCACGATCACAATAATAGTGCGCATCATTCGCGCTACCACTCGTTTCGAATGGTTACGAAATGGGAAAATCGGCTGAGTTATGTTTCACTGAAACATATTTCACCATTCGTCGGAGAGCGAACCAGAACACTAAATCAGCTAGGACTGAGCTACACTCGAGGAGTACTACCAGCCCACGCATTTAGAAGGATTTCATTTTTTCGCCTAGTGCCAAGCAGAATTTCATTTTCTCAGAAAGTCGCTCTTAAAACAACAGCGGTGCGTTTACGGCGCCAGCTGATCAATCTTCCGAATTGTGATAAGATTGACGATAAATTGGTTACGTTTTATCATTCTGTTAAACGAATTTACTGTCAGTTAGAGAATTTGACTCAGGTTCCCGATAATTTTGAATTTGCGTTTCTTATTGAACAGAAGCTTCCTCGTGAAGCCATCGAGCAAATCTACTCAAATGGAAAAGCTGAAGATGTGAAAGCTAAGGAACTTGTAAATCGTTTGAATGGGATTGTGAAACACATTCAGCTAGTGAATGCAATTGTAGGATCAAATAGTAAGGAAAGATTGAAACCATGCGCATCAGTATTCCATTATAAATCAAAATCGTCGTCCAAAAATAAGAAAATCTCATGTCATTTATGCGGTAGGCGAGGACACTCTCTCAAAAGTTGTCTCAAGTTTAGAAATGTTCAGGATAAATGCTATAGATTGTTACAACTTAAAAGGTGTCTGAGATGTTTTGGAAAACATAAAGAACATAGATGTAATTCGAAGGAGAAATGCCAAAACTGCAATGCAAACCACAATACAATATTCTGTGAGATTTACAGCAAATAGGCTCAATAGTAACCACTAACTGCAAGAGTTTTCCCATTCTCGAGTTACCCAAGCGTATTTCTTCGACGTAGCTGACTTCGCCGCTCCCCACCCCACTCAATCTACACAGCCGCTGCTCACTACGCTTCAACTTCTCCAGCCCGCCACTACCTCAACATTTTCCACTTCCGGAGGTTCTTCTGTCCCTTTTCGGAATCCATTGCCGTTCCACTCCATTTGATGCAGTTTTGATAGATTTCAACGTCATGTCTAGGTGACTGATATACCGATTTTTAAATAGGCTTTAGACTAACAATCTTCGTTATTTTTCTACGTTTAATCGTACTCCTTCTTTTGTCTTGGGAGTGTTCTGACTACGATTGTTAGTCATTTCGTACATTACATCCTTTCCCACTTCCGCTATACGATTCATTACTCATCCCGTTGTATTCCTATATAAGGCTCCCCTGCCCAGTCAGGAAGGGGGCTAGTAGCGTACCACAGGATAAACTATTGATACCCATTGAGAGATCCTGCTTCGGCCAAGACAATCCTTAACAGTACTCATTCTTCTGATAAACCCGGAGTGAGTATTGTATCATGATTTGAGCAATGGTAGTGGCTCCTCATTGAGCTTTGCAAATGTTTAACTTCAGGGACGACGGCAATCTTTAAATACGCGTTTATAAAGAGTGAAATTTCGGGAAGTACAATTAAAGTTGGTAAGATCTAAAAGATAGACATGGAAGACGAGAGTATCAAAGAGTGATTTCATTTCTAACAAGAACAGGAAAAGTGTAAAACTAGGGGGACTTTCAGAAGGAGTGCGAATCTTAAAGAAAAAAAGAGGATTTACTGCTTATCTAATTAAAAGAGAGCACTGAATGCATCAACAAATTAAAGTAAAGTATCATGACCAACACGATTGAAACGGGATGGGACTCTCAAATCGTTCGGAAATGATATGAACTCGTGGTAAATAGTTTAAAATCATGAGCGGTTAAAAGAGGAGGGTGAAACAGAACAATACTCGAGCATAGCGTTTAAATGACAAGAAGAAACGATGAACCCATTAGAAGCAACGAAATTGACGCTATAGGAGATGGAAGACCATTAGAATGGGGAGAACAATGGGGACGGAAGTTGGGGAGTCATCGATCGATGTTAATCTTCTCCTCAATTATCCTTTGCTTGTAGAGGGAACATCGTGATCGTGCGGAGGCACTGCAAAGAGGAGAGAATAACTATACGATCACTTCCTCCATTCATTAAATTTGTTTCACATTTTGACTTTCTAATCTGCGAACATCACAGAACCATAACAACAAGTATCAATTTTGCCGCTCTACGCCGAACCGTAGTATATGCCCCCCCCCCTTCCAACAAACCTCTGTCATCTCCTGTGAGCGGCGACGACACACCGGGGGCGAAGGGCTGCAATATAATATATTTTAAATACTGTTTTAAAAGTAACTTTATGTTGCTGCTCGAACGCTATACCTCTGCTGGGGGCATCTTGCGTGGCATCTTGCCACCGAAGGACGGTCTGTACGCGCATTTTGTGGCCAATTGAATGCGAGGAGGTCGTGTCTGAATCCCTCGTAGCTCAGCCAGGGTAGCGGCTGTAGGCGAATTCTTGCGCGGTGCGAACAGCCGTAGCTCGCCCTGCTGTGAGTATGCGATCGTTAAGTAGCCAACGGGCTCGTAACTACCTCGGATACTGGAGCTGAATTGCGCGGCGCTTTTGAGCCCGTCGACGTGCGAAGAGCTCCTGCCTGAATCGCGCGTAGTTCAGCGAGGGTGGCCACTCCAGGCGCCTTCTTGCGCGCAGCAAGCAGTCGTTGGTCGGCCTGCTGAAAAAGTATGCGATCGTTAAGTATCCAAAGATCTCAATTTCATAAATAAAGTGTAATTGAGCACAACTACCTCGTCCTCGTGATTGGATGCTGGAGCTGATCTGCGCACGGCTTTTACACCCAATAGCATCTTCATGGGCGCCTTGCGTCCAGGCAATCCCTACAAATAACTCCATTATGAATCTGGTTGTTTCATGTAGTCTACCCCTGTTGATAATAAAATACAAGCAAAATGATCCCCTAAGTGCTAGGCCAGTGACTAGCCCAGCAAGTCTAATATGGCGCTTGCTTGTGCGCAGCTGATCAGAAAGTATGCCATCTCTAAGTGTCCAAAGTTCCCGATTTCGTAAAGTATCATGTAAATGATCATAACTACCTCGTCCTCATCTTCCTCATCCTCGTCTTCATCCTCGGAACTGTAGCTGATCGGAGCTGATTTACGCGCAGCTTTGCAAGCGAGGACCATCTTGCGCGCAGCTTTTGTCATTAACTGCTTGCGAGGAATTGCTTCCTGAATCGCCCGCAGTTCAGCCAGAGCAGCCTCTCCAGGCGCCTGCTTGCGTGCAGGCAGCGTGGTCAGGGTTTGTGCCGGTGCCGACTTGAAGGTGAAGAGGGGCGCAATGGGCGTCTGCTTGCTCCCAGCTAAGTGCTCGCTCTGCTGTGAAAGTACTCGATCTTTAAGTAGCGAACGATAACTGATTTTCGTCAAAAGTATTACCCAAACCAATATTACCTCAAAGACAACATCCTCCTCCTCATCTTCCTCATCCTCGTCTTCATCCTCGGAGCTGTAGATGATTGGAGCTGTTTTACGCGCGGCTTTGCAGGCGAGCTTCATAGGCGGGGCCATCTTGCGCGCGGCTTTTGTCATTAACTGCTTGCGAGGAACTGCTTCTTGAATCGCCCGTAGTTCTTCCAGACTGCAGACTCCCACTTCAGGCGCCTGCTTGCGTGACGCCGCCTGCTTGCTTCCAGCGAGCGGGACCGGGGCTCGTTCAGGTGCCGACTTGAAGGTGAAGAGGGGCGCAATGGGCGCTTGCTTGCTCCCAGCGACGTGCTCGTCATGCTGTGAAAGTGCTCGATCTTTAAGTAGCCAACGATAACTCCGTCAATATAAAGTACAATTAGGAAAGAAACTACCTCATTAGCAACATCCTCCTCTTCATCCTCCTCCTCATCTTCATCTTCTTCCTCGGAACTGTATGGTGGAGCTGATCGGAGCGGGGCTTTGCAACCGAGGCTCATACCCGGGCCCGGCTTGCGCGTGGCTTTTGTACCCAACAACTGCTTGGTAGGAAGTTTCCCCTCACGACGGGCCAGGGCCGCACTAAACGGCTGCTTGACCGGTGGCGGGATTGGTCTAGACGCCGTCTTGAAGGCGACGAGGGGCGCGCTGGTGGCGGCAGATTTCAGCGCAGGGCGCCAGATTCCCTTGCGTTCGCACGGAACCTGTGAATATTATGAATTAAGCTCATTTTTGGTAGTTTAATGCAGCGTGCTCCTTTTGACAAAAAGGCAGGTAAAATTATCCCGAAATTCGAGACACGCGAAGCCATACGGGAGATCACTGCTAGGCCAATGAATAGTGAACAAAGTCTCTCTCTTCCTGTTGCGAAAGAAGCCGTAGCCAAAGATCACAATTTCGTCAAATTAGGTATAATTTAATATAGATACTTTTCCCACCGTAACTCTTTCCTCCTCCTCTTCATCTTCATCTTCATCTTCTTCCTCATCCTCCTCATCCTCCTCGGAACTGGGTTCTAGGGCTAATTTGCGAGCGTATTTGCAAACAAGGCGCTTAGCCGGAGCCGACGCGCGCGCTGCTTTTGTCGCAAACTTCCAGTGAGGAATTACGCCCTGAATATGCAAACTTTGAGTACCCAGAAATCTCGTTAAATAAGGCATATTTTATCATAACTACCTCTTCCTCCTCATCCTCATCCTCATCCTCATCTTCATCTTCCTCCTCATCCTCCTCAGAACTGAACACTGGAGCTACTTTGCGCGGGGCAAGTCCAGCCGTCGACTTCTTCGTGGGTAGAAGCTTGCGGGTCGCGGTAGCATCCCACATTGCCTCCCAACTTCTTTCTTCATCGGAGGTACGACCCTGGGAGGATTGCACGTTGATCGAGGCCAATTTGCCCGAATATCAGAACGCACAAATCATGCCTATGCGGTTTTCAACTGAATGTGCGATGGATGGGGCGGATTCGATGTTCTGATTACCATATTCGCTTTCTTTATTTCCTCATTCTCGTCTGCTGCAATTTTCCTCTTCTCGCCCTCTTTCTGGTTGGAATTCCTGAAAAAAATGCTGAATAGGATATGAAAACACCACTTATAAGATACTTTTTGAGAAAGTGAAAATTTTTGTTCATAACGTTGGCAAAGTGGAAAAAATCGATCCTGCCCAAAACTGGTGTGCAGGTAGTACACACCGAGAGTAGCCCACCGACAGCTTTTGGAATTACCTGGGTCACTTTCCGACGAGCGGTGATGTATGTTTCATTGAAACATAACCCAGCCGACTTTGCGATTTCGCAATCATTTCAAACAAGCATGGGCGCAAAAAATTCGCAAAATTCAGGTGATCATTCACCCCAAGTTACATCCCGATTGCTTTCAAACTCGACGAGAAAAATCACTTTTTCTCATATTTTATATTGCAGCTCAGTCGAGAGTTATGGTAGAACCCTTTTTTATTTCATGAATCAGTAGATAAGGATGCCACCTTGCATCCATAGAAAAATGAGGTCAAATTTGTGTTACACCTTTTGAGAATTTTAATAAAAACCACGAAAAACTTCAAATAAAATCAGTTCTCGATCAGTTCTCGAATATTCGAATTATTGAGAACTGACTTTTTTTTAAATACCCGAGAGAAGTAAAAATACTTTCAATAGGCACATTAGAGTCTGTGATTCCTACATTCATTCACAGCCTAGAAAAAAAGCATAGACTGCATTGCGCTGCCGAGCTGTAGCCTTTGTTCACTATTGAATACGGTAACTTGGCCTATCGAGGACTGATTTTATTTGAAGTTTTTCGTGGTTTTTATTAAAATTCTCAAAAGGTGTAACACAAATTTGACCTCATTTTTCTATGGATGCAAGGTGGCATCCTTATCTACTGATTCATGAAATAAAAAAGGGTTCTACCATAACTCCCGACTGAGCTGCAATATAAAATATGAGAAAAAGTGAGTTTTCTCGTCGAGTTTGAAAGCAATCGGGATGTAACTTGGGGTGAATGATCACCTGAATTTTGCGAATTTTTTGCACCCATGCTTGTTTGAAATGATTGCGAAATCGCAAAGTCGGCTGGGTTATGTTTCAATGAAACATACATCACCGCTCGTCGGAGAGTGACCCAGGTGATTCCAAAAGCTGTCGGTGGGCTACTCTCGGTGTGTACTACCTGCGCACCAGTTTTGGGCCGGATCGATTTTTTCCACTTTGCCAAGGATATTTTCACTTTCCCAAAAAACTTCTTTTATAAACTTCGAGTTGCATTGGTTAAAACAGACGATTTGAGAAATTAACTACTTGAGAGTAGAGCGAATATCAACTCACTCGGAGACAATGAGGAATCGGCACTTGGGCGCGCCGCATCTGCAAATAACGAACCTATTTTGATTAGAATTTTATCAGGCTTTCAATCAATCAGTCCTTCTATCGGCGATCGCACTAAGCAAAACGGAGAGAAAAATGGCACTTGTGAAGTTCCCCGGAAGACTGTTTCCTTCAATCTATAAATATGATCACCAAAGAAGAGGGAGTGGGCATGGGTAGTACGCTCTTCCGGTAAAATCCGCGTGCCGCAAAATGTGCTCCTCTCACCTGCAGGGGTTGAACATGCCGGCCGTCTGGCGGTCCGTCGTCTGCTTGTGCGGGAAGTAGTCGAATGTGAGGGCGGATCCTGACAGATTGATTTAATTCCATGATCCAAGAAAACGATCCGTTTTAAAACTTAATGATTACCAACCCCATTCCATACCACTCGAGTTTGATTCCCGGCCGTAACACCGCCTACGCCCCACCAAGGCGCCCGCAAGTGGAATTAGTTGTGACTAGATCACGCGGTAAAGTTGGTTCGAAGAATAGGTGCCTTGAGTACGGGCATACCTTTACCTTTTTATCTTTACTAACTACAACAACGAAAACTATACCAGCGACAATCTCTTCCTCAGCGTAGAAGGCGATGTGTTGGTAGTAGTTGCCATATCTGAATTTCAATGTTTAGAAAAGTACCACTCCTGCTTTTTCCCGGACAACTCCAATTGGATCCAATTCCAAATCCAATTCCAATGATCCCCATAACCTCGCTCGTCTCCGACCACCAACCCTGCGGGAAATAACTTTCTTTGGGAATCATTGAAACTCATTTCATTTTCCCTATATTATACGGGAAAGTGCAGGGACGCCAAAAAAGTGATGTAAAGTCTTAATTAATTACCCACCTCTCGATCACGGTGCAGGCGCTGTGCATGTTGGGCGCGCACGAGTGGTTGAAGTAGCGCGCCTCGTTGCCCTGCGTGAAGGAATATTATAGTCAGACTGCAATTTCACAGCATGTTGCCAATGCAATATCGAGGTACGCTAATCGCAGAACAAATACAGCTGGTTCCTAAACACATCTCCTTCTGTATTATAGGAGAGTGCCGATCCCTCTACTCTCACCATATCAGCCGCAGAGATGACGAGAGGGTCGAGCAGTTTTCTGCCGGTCTCAGCGTCTCTCGCGCGATGCTTCATGCCTGCAATATTCATTCTTCCTTGTGATTTCCGTCTACTCCAGTGTGATGGAACAAGTAACTTGTGTTTACATTCGGCGATGTAACAAGGAACTCATGTTTAGGACATGTTGGGGATGCGTTTCATAACCTTTGGTGACTTTTGGCATAAGGTTCCTAAACGCGTTTCCAAACGCTAACGTTCACTCCCTTCTTGGTTAGATTTATTGGAAAATAAGTTCAAGTATGAAATCCGTACCGAAATCGTAGCGAGCACCGTCCACGGTCTGCTTGCCGATCGCGTTGACCTGACCAATATTCAACATTTAATTATCAACAACAACATTCTTCAACAACAACAACAACAACATTCACAATATCAACAACAACATTCTTCAACAACAACAACAAACCTCTCCGCAATACTCCGTTACGAACGTGTCCTTCGCGATGGGTCGCACCGTGCGCACTCCCCAGTTCAGGCCCGGCTCACGGAAGACGCACAGTGGCATCTGACGCCCGTTCTGCAATCAGCGGTTTTTGGTCTCGAGTCAGTGCTGGCAAAGCGTAAAAACGCCAAAGCGCGCAAAACGCTGGCCGTATCCGCATTGAAGGACTGTAAATGGCATTCACAATGGTGTGCTACTTAGAGCATGTGCTCGAGAAGGGTCATCCTTATCCAGATAAAAAAGGAAAGTCGACTCGCCTGCATCACCCTGTTCTCGCACTCGTCCTCGGCGCACTTGCACGCCGGCACGCACTCGTAGTACGTGTAGCACGGGAGAGTGATGTCTCTCTGGAATTGGGGAGTATACATCATGAAACGCTAAACAACTTCAATGCTGCATTGCGTAATCAGTCGGGTCGCCTTCGGCGCGCCTACTTTCTCAAACCACCTATTAATATTTCGCAATCCGGGGCGAGAGGAACGCCTGAAGCTCGCTTATGATTTCACATTGATTTCACACAGCCACGCGCACGCACGGATAACTCTGCTGCAAATGGGAGTAAAGATTCCAACCTTTCCGCAGCAGCGCCCGCGCGCCTCACCCACAGCACAGGTTCCGCAACTCGATTTGCAGCTGAAAACAGCATATTGCATATTTAAATCATAGGGGGAGAAGCCTCACGTCAAGTAATCCAACTGATTGCTGTACTGCGCCAGGAACCTCTCGAGAAGCTCCGAGTTGACGAGGTAGTTGATGAACTGGAACGATTTTCTTTGAATAAAATGCATCTAAACATGCAGCCCCTCGCCCGACTTCCAAGATTTATCGAGTATCTCGTACTAATATGCTAAATCCGGCGCTGCTTCAGTGTCAGGTTCGGCCAGAAACCGATCAAGCTCCCAAAATCGAACCTCGAACAACTTGAGCGACTTGTCGCCCTCCTCTCCATCCGTCCAGTCCTCGACGTAAATCAGAGGAAGGCCGGCCCGCTTGCAGCGCACATTCCAGCTGAAAGAATCGGCCCTTAATCGATGTATGGTCCTTGCTTTACGCAGTGTGTTCTATCCCTACCATAATCGTTTCCTACCCCTCCCCCTTATGCCAATAATAGCGATTGCTTTGGGTCAGATATCCAAGAAGTCCCTAAAATTCATGGAATATTAATACGGCACTTGCCTACCTCCCTCTTCCCTCTGCCCCCACCCTTCCAAGATGCGTTTCACGGCACAACGCCGGATGAGAACTTTGGTAGCTGATAAACAACTGCTATGTCAGCGGCTCTATCAGGTATCTCATTCGGCCTAATGCCCCAGCAGAGGCAGACACGAGCAAGCGGGAAATGAACAATCAGATAAGAGGAGCGAAAACAACAATTGACTCACCCATTCTCGATCAGTCTCAGACGATGTACGTAGTGCTGCGAAGGATTGGATTTACAGAGGAAAAGAACAATGTGCAGACACTTGATGTCAACTAAGTTGTTATCATTAAACATACCTCTTGATCTCCGGAGCCGAGTTCAACGTCTCGTTTGAAATATCGATTTGGGAAGAGCCTGAATGAGCCAGCATACTTAAGAGACTTGCTCAGTAAGATTCGATGATAGGCCGGACATCGACATATCAGATCCCCTCCAAAAGAAGTTACACGTAGTAGAAGTTGCTATTTTCTCAACTGCAATGTAATGCTCTATGTTTGGACGCCAGTAACTTCTTTTCTAGGACGTTTCATGCAATATGTCCTATACAAAAAATGTTCGTTTTGAGACGCTCTCCAACATGAGCACAAAGTCGAGGGTATTCGGAACAGTTTATTTTTTTGACCTATCTT
>LS515070.1:467097-496142 GCA_900490845.1 Pristionchus japonicus | reverse complement strand
TTTTTTTATTGTGAATTTTTCTTTATTAAAGTTTGAAGCCCCGCCCCTTTATGCTAATTTTGTATTTCGTCATATAAAGTCCTAAATGATGATCAGGGCCTATGGGGACACCTCCATAACACTTTTGGTGGGGATCTGATATGTCGATGTCCGGGCATAACAGCAAAACCCTCGAATCTTACCGAGCCGGTCTCTTAACAAATCATCAGCCAAGTTCCATGATTTCTGGCTGTTAAGCTTCATGAAAAACACCCATCAGTCATCACCATCATGAGGTTTCTTCTAATTGTGCGAACAACAAAATATGAAATATTCTACAAGTTACCTCTCAAACTCGGCATTGCCGTATTTCGTGCGAAGATTGATCTCGATCTGAAGGGATCGATATCAGTTGTATTTCTCTCTGTTTCTGCCTTATTGATTCCCTTAGATTATAATATGATATATGCAATTAGTCAATTCATGAAGTAATTAGAGAAACGTACAAAATCCAGGTCGTCGCAGCGTTCGCGGCACGCCATGTACTGCAATTGAGAAGATTTAGGCCGTGTAATTAAGTAATTTGAATTATCTTTCTTTGCTGGTTGTGTTTCGACAGGAAGCAAAGCATACCTCAATCGAGTGACAATCCTCAAGCTCAAACTTCTTCCATGATAGACCGTTGGTAGTTTTTATCAGCAGCTGAAGTAGATTATGTTGAGTCGATAATAAGATAATATGAGAAAAATAACGTACAAATTCAGCCCAATTCTCTCGCAGCTTTCGAGAGGACGTGCCAAGGATGTTTTCAGCCTGCAATGAAGAGTGTGGTTCTTGTGGTGTTCACCGGAAAGGTGTCTACCATCCATTCCCGGCCCCCAACCCTGCGTCAGACAATCGAATTTATAGAACGCGTGAAATACATCCATTCTTCTTGGAAAGGAAACTTCATTAGTGCCAAGAATCCGACCATTTTTGAAGCATACATTTAACGATAGCCATAGATAACTCACCTTCGGATCGATGTCCTTCACACGCTTGTCTTGCTTGTTCCGTGCTCTCTTCTTGTAAGTTTTGTCCTGAAATGTACAATTGTTTCAATTTTTAAGGATGGCACGAGCAATAAGTCCAACTCTTTCCATACCACGTCCTAAGAGTCAGGCCACAGTTTGCTAGTAGTAAGTACTAATCAGTCCCCTTGCAAACTCGCATAAATATAAAGTTATCGTTGAAACTAACCCATCTCGGGGCGCACTTCTCGATCAGCTTCTGGTAGTCGGCATTGGCCTGCAAAACGAACTTGATAACAGAGAGTTTACTCGATAAAATCATGGAAACGACGCATCTGTTCTAATGTGAATAGCTTTCATTTACATACGGATGAGTTTAACTGGTCTTCTTACAATTGATTCTTCAACTGTAAGAAGCGAAAAATACCCCACTAAACATCGACAATCAGTTCATGGATTCGATCCACACCCCTGTAGCACGGCCAATAGAAAGAAAAGAATTCATACCTTGATTTCCTCGTCGACGTTTCTTCCATCTTGCACGACGCCGTTAGACATGCCGCCGCCCTGCGATGCCATATCACCAGGATGATATTGTTCTGCTCCCAGTCTATACGATTAGCGTGCAAATTTAAATAAACACACGCCGCACTCCACTCGCCGTGGTGAGACACCACACACGCGGATATACGCAGGCACGGCCCCTGGGCAAATGTCCGAGTTCCGATAAATGCGACCGTGAATTAGGACTTTGTCTAGAATTGAGGTCCTTCGCTGATTTAAAATTACTTTAAGACGTAAATTCGACTCCGTTTGAGCACAGAAACCGCATTCGGAATTTAGATTTTCTTACATGTTAGTTTCTGGCAGCTTTCCTGTCCAAAATCGGGTGTTAAAAAGTAAGTAATCCCTATCGTAAGAATATAAAAGCTGCCAAGATCGGCATATTTGTGTAGGGACTCGGCTCAGTCCAAAACGCAACTTAAGCCCAAACTGGCACCAAAGGTAGTGCTCGATGAGTGCGCTGGTCGGCTAGAGTGGCTCAGCTCTCAGGCCTCTCCTGGGCACTGCGCGTAGTGGTTCCACTGAGGTGAAGTTATTCTCTTAACATCTCTTAACCGTGAATCTCTTAATACATCGTTCTTCAATTATCGGTAACACAATTTATGAAAATATTCTCGCCGATTCTTTGCATCAGAAACCAGTCACTCCTCTCCTAAGCAGGGGCAAGAATGCCAAAACAGGGCCCTAGAAGAAATAATCATTCTCATTCCGGAATGAGATACGTCATACGATACGTTTCCGTACGGGTTTCATTCTTTGAATGATCAGGAGAGAGAATATGTGTGCGAGATCTCTCCATTTCACAATTTTCTTTCTACTTTCCGTTTCGGATAGGTTTCACATGTTAGTTCTGTCTGAAACATCGTAGAGATTCTTCATCACTCTTTTCCTTCACGAGTCGATATGGAACGGAAACGTGCGATTATTAAGTCAACGTCTGGGAAGTCCCAAAGTCAGAATTACATGATCATTGCAAGACAGCAAAGGTTATGGCACGGACCGGGATCACTCACAATCAGAGCATATCAAAGACAGAATTCGGTTTTTTAAATCAACAAGAGAGTGCAGAACGAACAGTCGAATTCCAGGCAGCAGCAGTGAGTTCCGAGGAACGTACGTGCAGGACTGCACAGCACTTCGAAATATGGGTCGCCGTCTCTTCATTTCACACACTCTCTCGCCTTTATGACCGGTAAGAGAGAGAGTGCGAGATGAAGAGACGGCGACATATCGTACTCTACTACACAGGGTCGGCACGGGATGCGCAGGGTTCAAATGATTACGGTAGGTTACGGTGACTCGAGGATCCCGTCGTGAAGAGGCATTGGGAGTATTCTACTGTATGTCATGAGCTTGCTCTACACAATTGGAACTACTTCAGTTCGCCGGACCTGCATCCCTCTCATTCCACCGCTCTGCGTAGAAGGTAAATGAGGAGGGGGGATGAGAGGGAGGTAACGGAGTGAGAGGCTGGTCCGGTGAACTAAAGACACAATTTACTTGCTGGTTGTGAGGAGACAGTAGGACTCGCCCCATTCGTCTCGATAGTGAAGATGTAGTAATAGTCGTTCACCGCAGTACTTGTCTTGGCCGATTCCCGATCTAATTCACGTGCTAAATTGTTCTATCTGACCGCTGAGTGCATTGTTTACTCGTATTTTTCGTATCTTCTAACAACGAGATTAGTAAGCAATACGATTCCCTTCATTTCGTACATTATGTAGCCTTTTCTTACCATTTTTGACACGTGAATATAGAACAAGCAAAACAGAGTGTGAATACGGAATGGCGAGAATAGGATGATGATGATTAGATTATACTCAGAAATCATTGACTCGAATTTTTTGTGAAAGACAATGTATGACGGAAGCCGTGTGAAAGCCATCGAGATAAAGACGTGGCTTGTGAAGGAAGTCTGCCTGTCCAGAACACGTTTCCAATGGCACTATCTTTATTGACCATGCAAAAAGAGAATACGAATACCGATGAACAAACACGAATATCATACACTTAGAGACATGCAGATACTTTCACTACAAAACTTTGGAATAATCTAGCGTATTAATTAGCTGGGAATGCCTTGATAGTAACAGCGACTAGGATAGAATCGTCCTCCACATATGCCTTGTCTTTATCGAATAGATCCTGAATTAAAAGTTGATAAGTTCAATTCAATTCAAAAATGATATGAAAATCAACGGTGCATTTCATCCCAGCGTGGCTTTCATAGAACAACAACGTGTACTTTGAAATGACCTTCTACAAACCGTTCATAAATCACAAATGTACATCTACCGTACCTTGAACTTGATGAACTTGGCGTATCCCCAATCCGGAGTGGTCTGATTGAATGCATAACTTCTGCCACTGTACATGCGACGAATCATCTCGCGCAACTTCTAAAACTGACTTATTTAATTAGCTAAAATCAACTAATTAAAATTCCTGATTGTGAGAGATCAGCAGATATTCCGTGAAGGCTGAACACGACCATCTGAAGTTTGTATTATTATTTATTTATTAAAGAAATTGTTTCGGCACTGGCAGACAAACAATGCCTTGAGAGCAAGAGTCGAGCCACGATAAAACAATTTCTGCTTCGAGTGACTTCAAAGAAACGTGGCGCATGCAAACATGCGCTCAGGATGGATTGATAGTTGAACATCCCATTGATAATGATTTCAAATATATTTAATTATAAAAAAACTGACTCGGCACTCCTGCACTTTCCCGGACAACTCATGATATCACCATAACCTCCTCCATCCCCGACCACCAACCCAGCGAGAAACCATTTCATTTAGGGTATCACTGAAACCCATTTCATTTTCTCCTTATTGTCCGGGAAAGTGCAGGAGCGCCACTGACTCGACAGCGCCTTCCTTCCTTGCGACCAGATCAAATGCGAGATAGCCTTCGTTCTTGTGTAGCCTGAGAGCCCTGGAAAATTCATCTGCATATCACTCTCAAAGCAGTTGCAAAGCTCTTGCTCAATTTACCAAGAAACATTGTTTACCAAGAAACAAAAATTTTTTTACCAAGAAACATCCAATGCGTTTTGTTCAGCCACTATAAATTAAGTAATAACCTAGCATTAATAGCAATTCTAACAGAGGAAATATGAAACAATAAAAACTACCCAGTTGATTCCAGCCATCTCGATAGGTTGAGAGTAAACGTAAGTATCGCCCAGCTTCGAAATCTCCGTGAATTTCGCGCGAATCGTCGTTTCGAAGGTCTATTTATTGTAATTAATCAATTTTTCGGCATAAAACTATTCCGCAGACCTGGTAAGGGATTACCTTACCCTGAACTGCAGCTACACCATTTGATTCCGTCTTTGATCTTAATTCAGTCTGAGAAAATTCAAAAGTACATTACATTTTTTTAGCTTAAAACCTGATACACAGCACATTCTGCCCGAACTTTGTCCAATTCGGCTTCAATTTGTCTAATCTGAACGTGGCTTCAAAAAGAAATAAAATAATAAACAAACCTTAGCATTCTTGAGCGTGATCACATCCTTGAATGCGGTAGTAGCCTCGTCTTTCTCTACCTGAAAAAGCCATCATCTTGGTATTTCGAAAAAACAAATTACATTGATCTTCTCGATTTCTCTTCTATTGGCTTCAAGCTCATTGGACAATAGAGAGCATTCATTCGATTTCGCCTCTAGTTCTTTCTGTAGACAAATTACGAGCGAATAAAGAAATTTTTCATCTCGCCAACCTTGTATCGATCTGCCTCATTCTTGTTGAAATCAGCGTCAGCCTTGAGTTGTTGCAGCTGGAAAACAACAGATGTTCCAGCACAAGCTATGTATTTGGGAAAAGCAAAAACCTTTTTTAGACTACGGCATTTTTTGAAGTACAAGCTGACATTCTAAATTCTACAAACCTTGCCCAGCATCGAACCGAAATCGAGCGACGTCTCTTTCTGTAATTATTATTATTTTAATTCAGTGATAAAAGTAGTATAACGCACCGAGAATACGGTACTGACATCCTCTCCCATTGCAAGATGCATTTTAATTAATTGATTTATTGATTAGCCATTTAGACTTTATAAATGCATTTTCAAATACTTATGAAAATTCGGTCTAGAATACAGAAGTTATAAAAAAAGGGTGAAAACCCCTCACCCACTGCAGCACTTCTTGTAGATCTTCGGGTCTCATCCCTCTCTAGATGCTGAAATCCCTTTTTAGGAACATTGAAACTCATGATACGACGGGTGATCAGGTAACTTATCGAGAATGAAACTCGTTGATGACAAACTAATTTTCACTTCAAATTGGCTTTATTGTGCATAGTAAAAATGATGAATGTGTACAAGTAACAAGTGAGAACAGCTTCCAATACAACTAAAGTGAAGTTTATAACAGCATACTCTCTTAAACAGCGGGGAATGCCTTGATAACAACAGAGACGATGATAGAATCGTCCTTCACATATCCTTTCTCTTCGTCGAATAGATTCTATAAAGAAGAGATCGTAAAAAATACGATACACTACTTCTGAGAAATTGGTTTTCAATATAGTCAACCAAATATCAGCGCACCTTAAGCCACATTATGACCTTGTTCACAATTCACAAACCTTGAATGAGATGAAATCATCGTATCCCTTAGAAGACCTCTGCTGATTGAATATGAGAGAGATGCCCGAACCATGCCTGCTACGAGTGATCTCCTGGGACTTCTGGGAGATCAAGTGATAATCTACGAAAGCTGAGCACGACCATCTGAAGTATTACGCATAAATAATTCTAACTTATTAATTGACATATAATTTTCATCACCTAGTCTACAAGAAACCAGGGAACTAGAAAATTTGGAAAACGGAATATTTCAGGATCACTGTCATCATGCACACACATTTCAGGTATGATCACAATACAATATATTTGAAAAACTGACTTCTCAGCTCCTTTTTTTCTCTCCAACCAAATAAAGTGCAAGCTTGTCATCTTTCCTGTACATTCTGATCTTCCTTAAAAGCGAGATAATATAGCCTGCGCTTGACTAGAAAAGTAACCAGTTGATTCCAGCCACTTCGGTAGATGGCGAGTAAACAGAAACTCCGCCGAGGTTTGAAATATTCTCGAATTTCGCACGAATTGTCGTTCCGGGAGTCTAAAATAATTAAATAACCCATCAAATGTATATCTAGACATACGAAAGATCTTCGTCCGATGTCGCTATTAGCATGCTAACTTACAGAGACACTGAGCTGCTTCAGGTCCGTAGTTCCACCATAATTTCTGCCCAGGATCGCCTTCATTTCATCAATCTGTTATGCATTGATGGATTTTAGAATCGTTGAAGTTAAATAAAAACCTTCTTTTGAACTGCAGCTACACCGTTCGATTCCGAAGCAATCTTCGATTTCAACTCGACCTGAAAGAAAAATTTGCCCGAGTCCAGTATTATTATTCCCAACCTGATACAAAGCGGTTGCTACACGGAGGTTCTCTACCTTGGCTTCCATTTGACCGATCTAAAATATTTTATATACGTTTGAGATATATATATATATATATATACGTTTATATTTATTATAGATAGATAAGTGACAATGAGTACCTTATCTTGAACCGCAATAACACCATTCGATTCCTTAGTAATCTTCGATCTCAACTCAGTCTGGCATGAAAAAACATAGTTAGAGAACTAAAATAGTGTCCATGAACCTGATACGCAGCAGTATCTGCGCGCAATTTGCCCAAGTTGGCTCCAATTTGTATGATCTAAAATAATGTAAAGCATAGCAACTTTAAAATATATAAATACGCAAAACTTAATACCATATCTTGGACCGCAGCTACATCGTTCGATTGTTTCGAAATGAGACGTTTCAGGTCCACATTTCCAATATCATTTCTCTTTAGAATCTCTTTGATTTCTCCGATCTTTAATGAATTGTAAGAAAATTTAAACATTGTGGAGTTGAAGTAAGAAGTTACCTTATCTCCTACACCTTCCGATTCCATAGCAATCTTAGATTTCAACTCTGTCTGAAAGTAAAATTTGCTCGAGCCCAAAAATGTATCAATGTTCCCGACCTGATACACAGTAGATTCAGCATGAACTTTCTCCAATTCGGATTCAATTTGTCTGATCTATGTATAACTTTATTTATAATTAATTCACTTTAAATTAAAATAAACCTTTGCATTCTTGAGAGTGATCACATCTTTGAAAACGGCAGTCGAGTCGTCTAACTCGGCCTGAAAATTTTGAGATTTAAATATTTCAAAGTAAAAGTACTCTCCTTTAACTTAGGGGGATTGGGAGTTAGAACGCTGTCGATTAAACCCAAAAAAATAGCAAACCTTGCATCGAGCAGCCTCCTTTCTACTATCTTCCAGTTCTTTCGTGAGTAGAGAAATCTTCAAAAATGAGATTCAGGATACAAAAGGGGCAAAAACCTTTTCGTTCGCAGCAGTACGGCTCTCATGGAAAGTCGTCAATGCTGTCTCCCCTTCTGACTGAAAACATACAGTCATTAATTAAAAATGAGTATATAAATTACTCTGATCTTATCGATTTCTCTTCTGCTGCCTTCGAGTTCATAAAACAGCAGCGAACATTCGTCCGATTTCGATTTGGCCACAGCATTCAAAGCTTCCAGTTCATTCTGAAAATTAATACTTAGAGCATTCAGTTATCGAAAGGAAATATGTATTCAAAAACCCAATTACCTTGAGTCTATCGAACTCTCTTCTGCTTATCTCAAGCTCAACCGAAATCG
This sequence comes from Pristionchus japonicus, assembly GCA_900490845.1. Lineage (NCBI taxonomy): Eukaryota > Metazoa > Nematoda > Chromadorea > Rhabditida > Neodiplogasteridae > Pristionchus > Pristionchus japonicus. The sequence goes on along the minus strand of LS515070.1, from coordinate 487,837 downwards.
TAGAACATTCTTCGGATTTCGCCTTGAGATCATTCGATTCTCGTTCAAACGCCGTTCTCACAGCTTCCAGTTCATTCTGTGGAAACATATTTGAGACAATATCAACGACCTGGCTCACCTTGTATCGATCGGCCTCACTCTTGTTGAAATCAGAGTCAGCTTTGAGTTGTTGCAGCTGAAAAGAAACAGTTTCCTTCGAGAGTACGAACAAGTGTAACAAAACACTCTCAATCTGTGATCAAATTGCACAATTTCTTCGAATGAAAGGCAAATTAGATATAAACAATCTCAGCGGTCATATCAGGACGCATACTAACCTTGCCCAACATCGAACTGAGCTCGAGCGGTGTCTCTTTCTGAAAGCTATTATTTTTATTATCATTATCATTAATTAAACGTGAATAACGCACCGAGAATACGATACTAGCATTCGTTCCCATTGCGAGAAGCATCTTAATTTGTACAATATTCAGGTACCAAAATTTTCGGAATTCCAAAAGGTTCTTTACTCATTTTACATCCGAAGCCAAAAAATACTTCATAAAATATACTCACCCATTGCAACATCTCTTGTAAATCTTCGGGTTTCATTCCTCTTTAGATACTAAACGGCTCATTCAGAAGCGCACTTAAGAAGGTTGTTCAAATAATTATAGAGAATCAAACTCGTTGACCGGGACACATTTTCACATAAAAATCGCTTTATTACGCACAATAAGTGTTGAGTGTAAAATCGAACAATAAATATCACATTTAAATACAACGAAAAGTCTTAGATACAAACAGAAACAGAATGATACACACAGAAACAGAAACAACAGAAAAAGAATAATATCCTAAACAGCAGGGAATGCCTTCATCACAACAGCGATTATGATAGAATCGTCCTTCACAAATCCTCTCTCCACATCGAGTAGGTCCTGAATTAAATGTTGATAAGGAGCCATAAACGAGAACAAAATCCATCACATCGTTTTCACAATTCTACTTTTATTGCCTCGCTCTCCAAACTAAGAAGTTCACAAGTGAACATTTACCTTGAATTTGATGAACCGAGGTTGTCCCCAACTCGGAGTGTTCTCGTTGTATGTGTTACTTTTACCGCTACAAACTCGATGAACGATATCGTGAGACCTCTGAGAGATCAGTTGATACTCCGAGGATACTGAACACGACAATCTGAAGAATTATGGAGTTGTAATTTACAAAAAAACCTAATTAGTTAATTAATTATAACTGCGTTACATACGCAATGAAAATTGCATGGACATGCGGAATTAGGTTTCATCATGCGACCGTCGTTCTCCCACCCTTGTCGTAATGATATCGAAGAGAAAACACTTACTGCCCAGCCCCTTTCTTCTCTCCGAAAAGAAAGCACCCGAGGTGTTCATCTTTCTTGTACAGTTTGATCTTCCTTAAAACAATACAATAAACTGTTTCACGCTGTAGTAACTAACCAGTTAAGTCCAGCCACTTCAGTAGATGGAGAGTAAAGAGGGGCGTCACTGAGTTTCGAAATATTCTCGAATTTTGCACGAATAGTCGTTTCGGTGGTCTTAAAAACGTAATATTGAAGCTAAAAATCCGTCATCATTGCACTAGCTGGCATGCAAACTTACAAATGTAACGAAGCGATTCAACTCGATATTACCAATTTCATTACGCTCCAGAATTTCCTTGATTTTATCGATCTGATATGGATAGCATTAGATGATACAAAGTGGTATTGTTTCGCTGCTTTGAAATGAATAAAATATAATATAAAAAAGACCTTATCTTGAACTACAACAACACCATCTGATTCCATCGCAATCTTCGATTTCAACTCTTTCTGAAAGTAAAATTTGCTCGAGCCCAAAATTTATTAATTTTCTCAACCTGATACATAGCAGATTCTGCACTAACTTTCTCCAATTCAGCTTCAGATTGTCTGATCTGTATTTAAAATTCAAAAATATATTAATAAAATATTATTAAACCTTCGCATTCTTGAGAGTGATCACATCCTTGAACATGGTAGTCGATTCGTCTCTCTCTGCCTGAAGGCTCCTAATTTTATTCGAATCACAAACACTGAGTAGCATTGAGAACTTGTATCTGAAGAATTTCAAAAAAAATGTACCTTGATCTTCTCGATCTCTCTTCTGCTGGCTTCGAGTTCACTTGATAATAGACTGCATTCATCCGTTTTCGATTCAAGTTCTTTCTATAAAACCATCTTTCGATCGAACAACAATCTTTCAACAAGCTAACATTGATTCGAACAAAACAAAGTATAACCTTGATTCTATCAATCTCTCTTCGGCTAGCTTCGAGCTCATTTGAGAGAAGAGAGCATTCATGCGATTTGGCATTAGATTCGGCACTCACAACCTCCAGCTTCAGCTGTAAAAACACGCTTAGAGTAAAACAGATACTATAAGCATATCTTTAACCTTGTTGAAATCAGCGTCAGATTTGAGTTGTTGCAGCTGAAAAGTGACCGAAATTAAACTACCTCAATTTCCCTCGAATGACAGTTAAACAGGATAGAATAACCCACCTTGACCATCATCGAACTGAGCTCGAGCGGTTTCTCTTTCTGGAAGAAAGTGCATTATTTATATTAATGAAACGTGAATAACCAACCGAGAATACGATTCCAGCATCCGTTCCCATTGCGAGATGCATCTGAAGTTGCATATTGTTCATAAATAAAACAAAATCTGAATGCCAAAAGGTTCTCTAATTGACTCATTTTATATCCAAAGCGTTCAATTTTTCAGAATCTCCTATCATTCAGAAAATAGGCTCACCCATTGTAGCATCTCTTGGAGGTCTTCGGATCGCATCCTTATAAATCAATTGATTAAAAGTAGAGTTTTGTCAGGGCCTTCAGGTATCTAGGGGCCTTCAGGTATCTCGAGAATCAAACTTGTTGGCAACAAAGCATTTTGACATAAAAAATTGACTTTATTGTGCATATGAAAAATGTTGAATGAAAATGAAAAAAATGGAACAGGTAAGATCAGCTTCTAATACAACAACGTTATCGACTCTAGAAGAATCCTAAACAAAAAAAGTAGCTGAACAGTAGGATAGGATATGTTTTAACTATGGAAATCCGTAATCAACTCCAACAATTGCACGAATGAGTCAGGAGAGGAAAATTTAAGTTTAACAGTATAATTGGAGAGACCGTGATATTCACCCACCTTGCTCATCATCGAACTGAGCTCGAGCGGCGTATCTTTCTGTAAATACTAGTTAACAACACTAATGAAACGTGAATAACGCACCGAGAATACGGTAGTGGCATCCGTTCCCATTGCGAGATGCATCTAAAATTGATTATAAATACGTTCACTTAAGAAAACGAACTTCGGAATAACCCCACCCCCCCCCTCTAAAATATAAGGAATAGCCATACCCATTGCAGCATCTCTTGGAGGTCTTCAGGCCTCATCCTTAGAAACTTATTAATTAGAGCATGTGATTATGAACAAGTATATTTCGAGAGGCAAACTCGTTTGAGAATTGAAGCTTTGACGGTATTGTAAGCTTTATCAACTTGAATCTTGCGATTATCAAATTATTACAATAGCCGAAACATGACCATACTATCAACTCAGAAAATCTACACATTTATTGAACGATTAATTAATGATTACGGCCTATACAAGATTGATAACCTATTGAAATTTTGGCTAAACAGAACGAGGGAGTATATGAAATGGAAAGATCACTACATCTACTACGCGTTTTATATTAGCTTTGACTAATAATTAACGCTTCGCATTAATAAATTATGGTAGAATAATTAATTAAAGCGAAATTGTTCTTCTTACTAATTTACCAGAAAAATAGGGTTCACTGTTTGATATTTAAAACATAATCGAATCAACTATCCTAAATAAGTGGATGGTCGGTGTATTTCCACAAACAAAGCTACACTTACTAACCATAACACTCAATAGCTCTTCTTCTTGATAAAATCGTTCTCCACATGCGGCCAATGAAGCGTCCAGTTGCGCCGTTCCTATAAATATTTAGGTGAACGTTGATCAACGGGTCAATAATACGAAACAGAAGTAAGACACGGGAAGATGTGGAGCTATAACGAGTGGGCATTAGTTGTAACTGAACACGAATGCAATTTACGGCTCAATCTTCGTAACAATCTACTATCCTAGCAGAACAACATCACCAACCTCATCAGACATCAAACAATATCAGATTCAGCAAGCTACAACTCCGTAAGTGTAAATACATCAAATATAATAACAAGAACAAATAACAATGCAATAACGCGCACAATCACTTGAGCAAAATTGACGCTATTGATGGACTGGGAAGGTTGTAGGAGAAAACCGAACGATGCTATGAGTGCGCAAGAGAGTCGAGAAGACAAAGCAAGTGATGCCTAGTCGACTAAAAGCGAAAAGAAGTCACGAAAGCAAGACGGCGCGACCCGAAACACTAGCAAACTGTCGATATGATTTCCAATACCGTAACCATGTACAGTACTTTTCTTTGTGAGAATTCATTTGATCGACTGTTCTAATGTGATTGAAACGTGGAAATGCGATTATTCACATTTTATCAAAAGGTTGTGAGTAGTTGAGAAAGAGCCGAGTGTTCCACACAAACATCTGGTTAGGACGCAACTGAAAGAAGTTGGTCTACCGTAATCTCGATTGATCGATAACTGACTTTCTATCTGCTGCTTCCCTTGTTGTTTCGAGCCTTTCCCTTCTGCTGGAACTGCGATTTCTTGCGTCTGAGAAAGAGAAAATATATTTTTTCGAAATTTTCAAATAAACAAACTTGTAGAATCCGTAAATTCCTCCCTTCTTCGAATCGTCTCTAGCCTGAGGGACGGGAGGTTGAGAGGGAGGCTGGGGCGGAAGATCTTTCTTCTTGCCCTTCTCGGCCGTACTGTCGCCCTCCTCACTGAACGATTCACAGTAGAAAGATCAAAGATCAAAGATCAACCGCACGTCATGCTATCGTCTTCCTCTCCAGATTGAGATTGAGATTGAGTGCCTTTCTTCTTCGGTTTGGACGCTTTCTGAACCATCTTTTTGTTATCTCTCAAAACGACAATCACGACCGTTTTCTTCTTCTTCACTGCACTCGCGTCTTTCGGCGCGCCCTGCAATCGATAATCGATTACTGTAGGCTACGGTAACACCACGAACTCCCTTAGTCTGCACAACAACTATCGGTTGTCCTCTCGTCGGCGTCCTCGGTTGCATCTCTGAACCAATCGATAAGTCAATCGATAATCAGGGAGTACCGTAATCTACCGTACCCTTTCTCGTCATGGGAGGAGGCACGAATCCTCCATTCTTCACATAATCCTCCATCGCTCGTCCTATCCGATGCACCTCCTCCTCAGCCGGTCCCACCTCCACACGCAGAGTGCCTGCAAGGAAGTCGACGATTACTCGAGAGCCACACACTGTCGAAATATCGACAGGCGACGTTTCCCAGTGATCACACCACACTCACCCATCATCGTCTGACTGTCAGGTGCCTCGCAGTTCTTGTTGAGTGTCACCTGGCGAGGATTCGGAGGGCACTTGGGTGGGTCGGATCCACGCTGAAGTGCGGTTGTGTGGTCGACGAATACCAATCAGCACCCCTATCACTCCGGCACACCACACCTTGATCTCGACTAGCTTCTTGTTCTTGTCCACGAGGTATCCGCCCTGGTCGCAGAGTGCGCGGTGTGCGCCCCATCTGAAGTGTGCAGACGACGTTTACCAAATTGCTCTTGCTTCGATTTTTCGACAGGCGATGTTTCCCACACCACACCACACGCACCGTCTCCAGGGATTGCTGATGGCTCGTTCGTTGTAGTGGTCCAGCTGATGCTGTTGTCCCTCTGCATCGTACTGTAGAAGAGTTAGTTAGTGATTGACTACCGTACTCTACCGTACCTCCACAACCTCTTGTCCCTTCGCGAATCGAAGCACCCTGAACTTGCACTTGGGGACGAGTGCCTTGTCAGCCTTGACCCTGAAAGTCGATAATTGAGCAAAGATCAAAGATCAATCCGTACTGTAGAACCAGCTTCTGCGATTGGAAGAACGGACGGGGCTGCGGTGTCTCTGGGTCGGATGTCTGAGAGGACGACGTTTACTATCTACAAGCACACATTGTCGAAATTTCGACAGGCGACGTTTACCATCGACCGCACCACTCACCGGGGCCGGAGAAGACGGTGGTTCGTCCTTCTCGTCACTCTGCAATGGATGATCTTTGATCTCTGATTGATCGTTGATCTCTTCACCTCCTCATCTGTCTTTGACTTCTCCACTTCGACTTTCTCTGCTTTCTTCTTGTTCTTGCTGCTGAAAATCTTCTTTATTCATGAAATGGCCCTCATTCCTACGTTTTCTTCTTTTTCTTCTTTGGTTTCACTTGTACTTCGAGTTCCTCTTTCTTGTATTCCCGCATGTCCCAGCGGTTCCTGCATAAAAAGTCCTCATTTTTGGAATTCTCAGATTTTGGCGCGAATTCAAATATATCAAAACTCCTCACCGATCCTTGAGCATCCTTCGCACTTTCTCGCTCTTCTTCGTTGAATTCTCCGATCCCGCCTGAGCGCATTCGTCCGAGAAGAATGTCTGAGGAGTACGGTAGTTATTAATTGATCATGGATCCACCGTATACCTTCTGCCTGCCTTCTGACTTCCTACTCGATGGAGAGGTCTCGGCGCCGGCTCTGCAAACGATTGTTTGGTACCGTATCTCTTGGCACAACTCCAATTACCGTACCTCTCCGATTTCTGCGGAGTCGGAGTAGACGACTTGAGCAGGTCCTCCTGGCTTCTCTTCCTGCTCGGGCTTTCCCTGCAAAGATCAAAGTGGGCGTGGCCACCGAGTGGGCGGAGCTTCCTCACTTAGCCGAGAAGTACTCGTCATTATCCTCCTCCTCCTGGTCCATCGGAATACTCGGTTCGTCCGCCATCTCTCAGAGGGAAAAGACGATCGATAACTGAAGAGGGGGAGGGTACGGTAGGATACGGTAGTCGAAGTGGATACGGTTATTGGGCCTGTTGACAACTGAATGGATACGGTAGGCAAGGGAATACGGTACATGCACGATGAGCGGGAGATACGATGGTAAAAGGGGTACGGTGGGTGCAACTCACAGACGAGTAGAGTGGGAGAACCGTCCGCGACCGGCGACCGAGTGGTGAATGAGGGAAGGAGGAGGAGAAGAGAGAAGAGGAGAAGGAGGTGAGGAAGATTTACATAAACAAGTTGCAAGAAAAACAATTTGATTGAGTTTGAGTGACGAATATTGATTTTTGCTTTCCTCTTCTCACTCTTCCCCATCTCACTTCTCGCATGCGGGCGCTACTCGCTCTTCTTCTAGGAATCTGTGAGTATCGATCTGCAGTGGCTGCCGTACCCTCCAAGAGTTACCGTAACCTTACCATCTCCTATTCTCCAGATGCCTCATCCGGCTGCGACATTCGTGAGGCATCTCTGGTCGATATGGCACTCGATATGGAGATGCCTGCTACTATCTGCATTCGAGTGCTCACTAGGAGAACTGGCGGTATGAGCTCCGCCCCTTCTACCGTGCCTGATCACTAATCGATAATCCAAACCAGAATGGGCGCTGTCAAACTCCTTCCCTGAGGTCTGGTCGGCCAAGATGATTCGCAATTCGGATCTGGTCTCGGACAATACCGTAGTCTGCTTGCAGTAAGTGAAGAATACGGTAGTCAATCCGTAACTGATCGATTACAGTAACCGCTCAACGTCCTCCGAGTACGTTATCGCATGCAGGGGCACCTTCTGCACGGTGAGATACCGTATCTCCTACAGTACATGGGATACAGTACCCTTACCGTAATCCTTTCCAGTTACCACTGAAGAAACTCGAGGCTGTCGAGTTGTGCACCGTCACTCTGGCAGAGATGATGGTTTGATCCTACCGTACTCTCAATCTACCGCAACCTCTTCCAGCTCCGAATCGATTTCTTCTGTGGCTGTTACTGTGTCTTCTCGCTCATCTTTGCCCATCTCTCAATTCACTACGAAACTCGTCCATTTCCCCGATGGATGCAAAAGTCTTCCGCTTTTCTCGGTCGATTGTGGGGAAAAATTAAGAAAAAGAAGGAAGTTGAAAGTCAAAAAGATTGATAGAATCCTGTCCTTACGATAAACAAGCTACATTACTGTCCGCTGATCTTACAGATTCATTCAACATAAAAACACTGAAAATGTGAACTCATAGAAAATATTTCATTAAATTGTATTGGATTTGAAGCAAGAATGTCGATTGTGGCCACTGCTATAGGGAACAAATATGTATCGGTTCATTGAGGGTTACCTGTTATCCGTAAACAACCTGCAAAGAGGCCCTCTGGTTTCTCGTGACCAGTAGGCAACTACGTACCCTAACCAGTAGGTGTAGAGTAGCCCACTTACTGGTCAGGATACGGGTTGCCTTCTGGTCAGGGCACTGGCCAACTACTGGTCAGGGTACTGGTTGCCTACTGGTCACGAGAAACCAGAGGGGGCTTATTGGTAGCTCAAAACAAGAAAGATTGATGGATTCACACTCACATTCGCTCTGTAGAAATCGAAGCAATTTCACCTTTCCATGGCTATCACCCATCTACTTTATTCGACTAGACGATTTGTGCATTTCTCTGCGCAAAACAATAGAGATCAGCAGGCAAAGAGCACAAAGAGACCGGATGTTCAGTAGGGTTCGAAAAGCGGGTAATTGTCTCTTCATTTCGCACACACTTTCTCTGGTCGGAGAGGAGATAGATTGTTCCAGAGGACGATACGAATACCGGTAGTTCGCATTCTAAAGGTGGTTGAATGTTCACTCGAAAGCAGAGAATCCGCACAAAGTTGGGGTTCGAAATAACATGATTAATAATTGTGCGGGGATTACGCTTACCAGCTGTGACTATAAAAGAACAGGTAGAAAGAGGCTCAGACAGGCTCACTCGACTCCATTCAAGGCTTGTGCAGATGTCGGAGCTTCTATGTTTTTTTTTGCCCAGGCAATGCTCTCAGAGTATCTTATCCCTACTAGGGTTTGTTAAACGAGAATGGTTCTCGCAAAAGAGCTATCCATTCTCGCCGCGAAATCGTTCTCATTCGAGAACTCTTACTCGAGAATGGAGCGGTCATTCTTGAACAAGAACGTTGAGTTTTCGCGAGAACGACTAGATCCTCTCTCGCCCTCATTCTCCCCTTTTCTCGGGTCCGAGAGCGGGCGATTTTGCTCTCCGACCCCTTGCGAGGGCAGTAGAGAGGAGGAATGAGGGAGGCCGTTCTCGCCGAAAACGTTTTTGCGAGAATTTTTGCCAAGAATTTGTTCTCACTCGAGAATTCTTGTTCAAGAGTGACCGGGCAGAAAGGACAAATGAGAACGAATGAGCGTTCTCGATTCTCGCTCTATTCTCGTTTAACGAAGCCTAATCCCTACCATTCTCATTCTTCATTTGGCGCTTATTCTGAGCGGTCGCAGTACAAACAACAGCGAAGTTTCCAGTTGTCTAGTCTCAATTTAGACTCGAAAATTTTTTTCTGCGTTTTCAGAAAATCAGTTTTCTAACTTCTCATAGCTTCAATTGCTTTCAGCAGTCATGCAACTCCTTCTCACTCTCTCCCTCTGCGTTGTCGCCGTTGCTGCTGTTCTTCCGGTAATCAATTATTCAAACTGCTTCATCATTTTGAATTCATAAATGAAGCAGTTTGAAGTTGAAGTTTGAAGTCAGTTGCGGTTTAAAAAGGTTTTATACCGAAATATTGGGATACGAAGTATTGGAATGCTGCAGTAGGCGATCTTGGGAGGATTATATTCTCATTCCCAGGTCGACTTCACCATTCCTCCCCTCACCGACGAGCAGAAGGCCGCGATCAACACTGCTGTCGAGAAGAAACTTTCGGAGCTGCCTCACGGTACGCATTCTTTACCCTGTAACTCATGCTCATTCTTCACTTGTCAGCACCTCATTGAGCACCTCATTTGACCTCATTTGATTCCCTTTATGTCGTGGAGGAAATGAAAAACCATTTCAAGTGATTTTTTTTCTTTGTCGGTTAGAGAATACCTAGAGAGCACTCGAACCGAGAGAAGCGAGAGTCTCCATTTCCTGCATGGTTTCTTTTCAGAACAACAGGATGCTGCTCACAAACTGCTCGATACCATCGCAAAGGCCGCTGAGGAGGACCCGGAAGGATTCAAGGCTGCGGTGGGTCAATCAGTAGAGCTCTAAATACTATCTCCTATCTTCTTATCAGTGATAATACCGGTTAAGATATCTCGAATTCGATCAGTCAGTCAGTCAATTATCGATCGAGAATTAACCGATTTCAGATCGTCAAGGCCTTTAACAACCTCCCCGAATCAGCCAAGCAAGAGATGATGAAGCTCAAGGCAAGAGATGATGAAGCTCAGTAGAGTTATCGAACACGTTTGATGATAAAGTTTTGTTCACAACCTATCCTGGAGAAGTCGGGACGGTCAACGCGAACGAGCAAATCAACTTTATGAGTACTTTGCGAATACGTAAAAGGGAGAGTCATGCTTACTCGATAGCCCATAGTCGATTTGTCGGAAACTTCAGAAATCAGAGGAATTCTTTGATCTGGCTGTGAAATAAGGATTCCCTTCTTCATCTATTTTGCACATCATAACTCCCCAAAGGTTGCGATCATCTCTCCTAGCAATAAGGGTAGATCAGTTGACGTCAAACATTTAGATACTAAGACAACTTTTTCGAATCTCGGCAGAGGCTTGGAGAATAGGTCATCAATCGTTGAAGCTGGTGTGAAAAATGATACATATTTAGTATGCAGCTCCGATTTACAGACTAGCTGAAACAAAATTTATTTATTTTTTCGTTCGAAATTTGAGTTATTCACCTCAAATGCGTCGAGAATTCCTTGTGGAGTACATCCTGCCAACCCCAAATCTGCCTGATTTGTATTCGCTGCGAGGTGAAGAAGCGTTGAATCGTCATGGAGCGGCGTTTCGCGGGGCTGAATAAATGATTGAATGTTGAGAATTCGGAGTTTGCGGTAGCATGCGGCGGCGTTGTGACAAAGAAAGAAGCAAAAAATCTATTCTCGTTTGAAACGCGAAAAAAATCCTCTTCGACACCTACCCATTTGATTCGAAGTTTGTCCAACGTGGGAAATTTCATAAGAAATGCTCTCATTCGTTGCATGTCATATAACTGTGCATCCAGAAGGAAATTTCAACTTTCGAATCATAAGCTGAGAAGAGAGCTGAGAAGAAGCTGTAAATTATTGCTTGATAACTTCATAATTCCACCTAAAATAACTCACTTTTCGTCGAAACAATCGCTCTCATCGTTGAATGCTACGTTCAACGTGCGGGGAGGAGACGGTGACCTGTTTTTCGAATTCAACGCGTAACTAGAAAAGCATCAGCGAACCTGAATTCGTAGCGATTCTGTTCTGGCTTTGTAAAACAGGTCAAAAGCGTCCAATCCTATACGGTAATAATCATAATTGCCCGTTTTTGCCACGTACCCCAGGTAATTTCGACTCTTTGAAAAAAAAACGCTTGAATAATGCTTTCAATGTAAATAACATATGGTAATCACTTCGAGACTCTCTATTTTTCTCTTTCCATGCACTAGATCGAGTCGTTCAAATCGTCCGCACACCAGTCCGAAAATCCGTCGTACTTCAGTCGTAAGTAGATCGATAATCATGTATAGGAGGTCATCTGGGAGGAGATGAATGGAAATTGGGTTCGTCTTCTCAAATACCATCTTCCGTTTTAACGATATCGCATTTCCCATTTTAAAATCAATACGATTTTGAAATGGAGAGCACAGTTGAACAGGTTCAACAATAGCTAAACGTAGATGGCTCGATTGGATAGAGAATAGCACTCTGAGAACTCTGTTGGAATTTGAAAAAAATGATGATTGCATGACGCTGAAAGACAATGAAAAGGACGCACGAAATCTTTGGCGGGAAAAGATTCCCAGTCCATATTAGTTGTTTGTTTGGTGGAAGAATTTCTGCGACTGACTGAGATACGTTTGTTGTCTTGTTTTAATAACAATCCAAGATGATCTAACTAACTAGATCCTATAAATTGACAAGTCGATCAATTTCTCACTCTTCCTATGGCCAGCCTTGCTCTAATAGGGAAATGAAAGGATTAGCCTCTGATCTCTCTCAATAGGATGAGAGACAGGCAAGTGATGTCCTAATCTGTCATGTCTCGTATCTAAGTTCTGTAAAGGATAAAAGTACTAGCCTCCAATCTCTCTCAGTGGAGAGAGTGAGAGAGACAAGCAAGTGATCACAATCTCGAAGGCAGTAAATGGTAGAGCCTTTCATCCATGTGGTACTAAACACGGGAGATTAGAATCTAACCTCCTTCCCTCCCTCTTTTATGACCACTTGTAAGCAGAGGTTCTTGCTGTCTCACTTTATAGAAGTGGATGCCAGCCATCGGTGCCTACCTCTATAATCTTCAATATTCGTTGGCCTTTCGATCTTCCGCAAAAGCAAACGCAATAATTCTACAATTCTAATATTCGTTCTCACTCATTCGCTCATTTTCCATTGGTTTCTCGTTTTCGGAGTACATTTTCCTAATCTAATTATCGCTTACTCCAGAATTCTACGCATTCTCGACTACTCGTTCCTCTCGAGAGAAAATGGATATTTTGACTGAGCAAACTACTACAATGATTTGAGGTGAGTTGTCTTCGAAATTCGAAACTTTTCAATTACTCTTAATGTTAAGCTTGTCGGAAAGAATCCCGAAACCAAATTAGCGCTCATAATTTTACATTCCTCGGGGATCTCTTTCTGCTCGTCAGTCATCATCTGCCTTAATCATTCTCCTTCATACGTTTCACGCAATTTCCACTGCAGGAGGAGAGGAGGTTCCGCTCTGGGATTCCTTCCCTGAAAGAGAAGAGGAGCGCACTCGCGAACGATGCAGTGCCATGCTCGAAAAAACGACGTTGTTCTCCTCGGAGCAGATGGGGATACACGTGGAGGATGAAAGAAGAATGAGAGCAGGTACGGTTATTTCAACAACATCTATTTATCGTTTTTAAAACTTCATTAGACACTGAGGGCCAAAAAGTTAAAAGTGAGGAATACTAGGACGCTCCGTGGTTCGAAATGATGAGATGGAACACTTCAGCCTTCCGAGCAGTGCGAGTTCGAGCGTAAGAAAGAATTGAAGGTGAAGGAAGCGGAAAGCAGACGAACACCCGCAACCCCAAAGATTGAATAATCCGCACAATAAAGCTTCTTTAGACTACTTTTCGTGTTGGAGAACCACGATAATGCAAAAAAGGGCCGTCGTATTCGCATCTCATGAAATTTAATTGAATAGGACGGAGATAGATCAACCAGATAAACAGACCCATTGCTCTATCTGATTCGAGGGATTGATGACAATCTTACCTTTTTTAACTGTGCCTGTCTCGTCCGGTCCTTCTTGCCAAACGGCTATGATAGACTAGCCAATTCATCGAACTCGCTGGCTCCATGGGCAATGGGGCCCTTTCATCAGACGACTACTTAGCATACATTCAACCATCAAAGGCCAGATCTTCCTCAACCCTATTCATCTTAGCCTCTTCAATTCACAGTTGAGTGTATCACGTCTCTCCAATACAACTTTCTACAGATCAAAGATTTGATAGGTTGGGCGATCTGGCTCTCTCCTATTTCCAACTCTCTGTTTCTGCCTCATGTCCTACCTTAATGAATGAGATTAGCTTCTGATGTCCCTTTATAGAACGAATTTCAAGCCAGTGATCTGAATCTTTAACTTCTTCTGGTACTAAATGCAGGCGAATAGAATCTAGTCCTTAGTCTTTTTTAATGGCCCCGGTAGGAAGGTAATTGATCAGATTCGCCAACATCGCTACTCCTTTCAACTCTCCGGTACTAAACACGGGCGATTAGAATCTAGGCCCCGTCCTCCCTCGTTAATGACCACTTTGCAGGATGTCGGAGCAGAGGTTCTCACTGGTTCATTAAGGAGGTCCGACATGATGATGGGTGCCCCCACCTCCCTACCTCTCTAGCCGTATGAGTCAGAGTCATCTCGTTTCGTTGTGAAGCTGTGAAGCCGTCTTCCTGGTTTTCGTGCATTTATCTTTACCCTCATATCGTTCGCTTTTTACTGGCCTCTCGCGACATCTCATTTACGCTGGCTGTTTGGCCCAGATACAGTATTTCCATTCTTCAGAACTCTACACGTTCTCGACTGCTCTCTTTTGCCGGGACAACATGGAGAATTTCATTCAAGCAAACAACCACTTCGATTTGAGGTGAGTTCGAGTTCTCCTGCTACACCAGTGTCAGACTCCTCCTTCTTCCTAAATTAAATTATGAATACATTGAAGGTTCGGCCTGCACCAACCCCGCATCACGGGCTACGGGAGAAGTCTATACACCCCTGATCGTCCTCTTCTACTTCTCTAACTACGTGGAGAACCTCCTTAATGTTAGTAGGGAGACGAAGATGAAAGCGATTGTTTCCCTTCCATTATTATCCATTCCATTATTACAACTTGTCCTTTCAGACATTCAACACCAACCGCATCCCACTTCGCCCAGATCGAGTACCGACAACTCCATCTTTTGAAATATGAGCAAAATAAAGCATTCGCATCATACTATTTGTTCACACTGTTATCCGAATACGCTGAGTTGATCGATTCGCTTGAACATCTTGATTAGATGAACATCTTGATTGGTCGTTTGATCCGAGATAACAGAAGCTTCGTATTCTCCTCTGGTACTTCGCTCTCTACTCTTGAGTGGATAGGGCTCGACAGATCGCCCTGTTATCTCTTCTAGACTGAACTCGATGAATCGGAGAATTTTGGAGAAGGGGCCGATTCGTTAGCACTCATTCTTCTATGAAAGGACGTTGGCCAGTACGATTACTTTGCCGACTAGTCGACCATTCAATTCTCTATAACCAGGCTATCCCTCCTCATTGCATGCAATCACATCTAGGAAATGTCCTCATCTGTTTCTATTCCTTGCGTTCACGAACGCGGAAACGAAAAAAATTTATTGTTTTGGAAATCCAAAGAAAGCGTAATAGATATGGTAAATTCAATAAAATATGCAAATGACTATGCTATTCAGATGAAGAAAAAGGCCTTCCATTGATAAACAGTCTCCTTTCCATTATCGAGTACTGAATACGAGGTTCTAGTTGTTCTGAGGTTGTATGAATAGGCATAGTAAGTTGCCGAACCAATAGGCATCTCCGTTCTTGATTCAGCAGTGGTTTTCTTTTTTAACAAAATCACCGAGCTGTAGCGATTTTCGCCATAGATCGGAGCTATGGACGATTGAGTTTGAAGGTTGGAGAGAGCCGTGGCCGGCTCGAATACACCACCGTTTCTGAGTCAATTTTCATTCATTAATGCTTAGAAAATATGCTCACCTAATATTCTTCAGAATACTTGCTTTATTATCCCTCATCCATCCCATCGCTTTCGAATATTTTCCAACATTTTCTGCGTCAAAACGATCACGAAATACGTGAATATCTAGTCCGTTAAAGTCAGAGATAAGCGTGTAATCCTCGCTTCTCGTGTTTCCAACAGCAACCGAAACGCCCATTCCGCCAGTGGGAATGACTATGACTTGGTACGTGTCGCTGTAAATAGTAATGAAAATATGAATAAAGAATTGTGAATTTTAAAAAATATCTACTTGGGATTGCAATGCACATGGAATGCGTTGCGAACCAATTTTGCAGCTTTGTCATAGTCGCTCATCGGAATGGGATGCGATTCAATCGCTCGTTTAGCGAATTCGATTCCGATCTCGGGCCAAGAGATGTTCTGAAAGAGTCAGGATTGAAATTGACCAAGAACAATAATCGTCTGTATTTTTTCGGAGCTCCATACTACCTCTTCGCTCTGTGTGCCGCTTTCTATTTTTTTAACGACTGCGTTTGGAACTAGATCTGATGAGAACCGACTGGATGACAGACGAATGAATGCGAGTGACAAGAGTTATGTGATTGAAAGAATATGCAAATGGTTCTCATCAAGTCGGTTCTTATCCTACCTAGAACCCGGCGTTTTCCCTACCAATACCTGAACAGTCCTTGTCCAATCAGCCACGAATTGAGCTGTTCGTTCAACCAAAAGTGCAGTGATTTCCGCGTCTTTGTTATAGTATTTGTCGTCCAATTCAGAAAAGGAAGACAATACTGTCTCGAGGAGTGTCTGAAGGTAATTGGTTATAGTGTGCCACTTCAATATTCAGGAGAGCCGAAATGTCAGCTGGTTAGCGGAAAAATCGAAAAGAGATCTTTAAAAATGCTCACGATTCGAATTAAATCTCTGTACAGGGACCGAAGCACAAATTGGATAGTCGTTTGGTTGAAAGCACTCTTATCCACAGTAGTTTCAAGCGTGCAACTGGAAACATAATCTACATGCAATTTGTTTTTGCGTGTGAAAGATGTCCGAATATTGCTCTTTATTAGGGGGAGTAATTGTGGGAGAAATACGGGTGACCGTCTCTCCATTTCACACACCCACTCAGCGGTCGGAGAAGCGAGAGACTGTGTAAAATGAAGTAGTAATAACTAGGGTTGCAGGATCGGTATCGGTATTACCGCAATTTGCGGTGATACCGCGTTTGTGACGCACGTGACTCTCTCACATTTGCATGCTATTTCTTGCCTCTAACTGTCTGGTGCGAGAGAGTGCGGTAATACCGATACCGAACCTGCAACTCTAGTAATAACTCATGTTTATGTGATAGTGATTAAAAATGCCGGTTTTTTACTCGCGTAAGCGCTATTGCTAATAAAAAGATTATAGGGAACATTTCGAGCTTTTCGTTTGGTCTCAACACATGCTTCCGACTTACGTTGACAAAACTACTGATGCATCCTGAGATGTCCTCACGATTTCCAGATGACTCGCGACCAAAATCTTCATGATCGATTCCACGTCAGTGTTGTTAACTGAAATGCAAGGTGAATTGACTCTCATCATTCTGCACACTAGAGTTAGAAATACTGGTCGCTGTCTCTTCATTTTGCATTCTCTCTCACCGGTTAGATAGGCGATAGAGTGTGCAAACTGAAGAGACGATTACCCGTATTTCGATCTCTACTGCACACTTGATCGGCGAGAGAGTGCGCGAAAAGAGGATAGCAAATCTTGCTTTCCGAACTCTAATATCAAAAACTCCATCTTTACTCACGTTCATCCAAATTCTTGATTAGTTGTTCAGCATGTTCTTCAGTCTTAGTCGATGAAATCAAGTAGAATATTTCTGTAATGCAAACCCATCATGACACACTTTCCCGGACAATAGGGTGAAATGAGTTTAAATGATTCCCTCAATATAATACTTTCTAGGAGGGTTGGTGGTTGGGAATGGAGGAGGTTTTTTTGTAAAGTTACCTTTTTTGTACTCATCGAGGGCTCTATAATTCGAATCGTTCCACGTATGCCGAGCTGAAAAATATTGTTTCTTTGATAAAATAATTATTAAAATGTTCTGACCAGTTGTCTCCACCCGTCTCATAGTCTCCTGCAGTCTTCCCATCATTCGAATTCCTTCCTTGGTCGGCATTCGACAACCGAGACGGGAGTTACTGTCCAGCTTCTGAAAGATAACTACTTCACAGGATTCTGTTGTGCTCAGAATGAGAGGAAAATCTAATTGTCAAACAGTTTTGAACTCCGTATAGACAATAACCAGATTGCGTGCCTATCCAGGTTCTAGTCTTCAAGCCCTTGGAAGAGAAAAAATTATAAATCTAGTACTTTTTGGTCATGACTCATGAGTTCCTTTCTTTATGAACCGCTCTTTGTGAGGATTGAGACGGGGAATGAAAGGTCTTCGGCTCAATGGAAAGACAACTCCGACTCACCTCAAGGATTTCCAGAGGATCGAATTGCGTATCCGAGGATTTTAGCGAACGCATAAGCTTCACATACATCAGCATGTAATTGACAGCGTCTTCACTGCGTTTAGTCGCATTTGTAAGTTTTTCCAAGTAAATACGAGGCGTCTCCAGCTTTTCGCCGTACTGCGTTCCCTTGGAATTTACGGTTAATAAGGAAGTACATCCCTAAACGGGAACTTTTTCGATATCTGGCCCAGAAGAACAGCCTGGTAAAAGAAAGTGGGAAGTGGGAATGGTAAGGATAGAAAAAAAGAAAAGAAAAAAGAATACTTTGTGCGCAAAGTCTGGGCCAGATATGCAAGAACTGCTTCTAATCGGAGCACCAGCAAGCAATATTTTTGCTCATAATACTGTCAATAATTCAGGAGAAAAACGAACCGAGTATGCGAATTCATGAGCGAGCTCTGGCGTGGATTGATGAACTGAAAACAATGTCTTCAATTCAAAACCACTGGAATCCACGGTCACGCAGTTCGTTACGAAACGTCACCGTTCACGAACTGTCCGTTACATGGGACGTTTCGTGACGGACGCCGTGGGTGTGGGTTCTAGAGACGTTATTTGCCCACTCAAAGCTGCTGTAACGCTGCACTAAGAATATTTTCTCATAAGTACCACCTGAAGAAATTACTGCAGGACTTACCATATGAGTGTTCGAACAGTTTATGCAGCTCGGCCAGGGCTTTTCTCTCTTCGTCACTGGCCTTCAAATGGAACTCGATTACTAATATTTTCATATCAGTAAAATTTAGTTTTTTCTGTGTCACAATAAGCTCAAAAAAATTGCGCAAACTGCATCGATTCTTACTTTGCCAGCGTTGAAGTCGTTCAATAGTCGGCCCACAGGCCGACCCAGTTTGAACAGCTCTCTACTGTCTGAGCCGATTGCGTCCAAGCTTCTGAGCACATCCGTTGTCCTATTCATTGCACGGAATTTCGAAACGAACGCTTGGACGTCGGCCGTGACTGCAAATTAATATCAATTTTGTAAGGGAGAGTTCGAATTTTCATTGAGTCAACGAATCAAGTGAGGATTAACATGTTGAAATGGGAGTGTCGCTCAACTCACTATTTCTCTCAGCATGAGCAAAGTTGATTAGCGCAGTCACCAGAAGTGTCGTTAACAGCATGTTCCTGGAACTAAATGGTTCAACGATTAAAAAAAAACATCAAAAATGAGACTGTACAGTTGAAAATATGGAAACCTAGGGTCGAACAACAAGCGATAAAAACATCTGAAGATGGAGCCAAATGAAAACCAAGTGAATACCAACTCTTGCTAATGCGACGCTAGGTGCTCCTCCCACTTTCATCGCTTCTGAAGTCAAAGAATCCATGCCTAAGGGTTCACAGGACATAGTGAATACGTGTTATTCTACGAAAACATGCAAGTATACCCAGAAAAGAAAGATATGCTCGAATTTTTTTAGTGTAAGCTCGTATGATGAAACAGTTTATTCCTCAGGGTAAAGTAACGCATGCCATTACAGGAAGAAAAATGCTTTCAATGAATAAACAGTTTCCCGTCCATTATCGAGAACAGAATAAGAAGTTCTAGTCGTTTTCAGCATATACAAAGCATTCTCAATGAGGGCAGAGCCCATATGAATCTCGGGTTTGATTCCAGAATCGCCCTTCCTCTTCAGTAGAATCACCGATCGGAAGCTAGATTCATCACAAATCGAATATTTAGTTTGAAGATTGGCAAGAACAGTAGACGGCTTGGCTAATGCATCGGTTCTGAACATGATATATATTTCCGAATTAAAAAATCAATTCATAAACTTCTAACCTTATTGTTTTCATGATTCCTTCTTCATTCTTTAGCATCCATTTCTTCGCCTTGGTAGAACGCTCATTTATTTCGGTTTTATTGACTCGAAAAACGTGAATGTCCAGTCCATTGTAGTCAGTGATATTGACGTAATCTCCATTTTTTATGTGTTCGACACTCCATTCTACATCGACTTTACGTGTGGTGAGAACGAGAACTTGATAGGAGTAGCTGAAATCTAGGTTTATGCCCGCTGCAAACCTTTTTTGGATACGAAATGGTTCTACCCAGTCGAGAAAAATGAATATTATGTCACCAACCCCGTAGTAACCCTGCCCCGTATTCCATATCGTAGAACCATTCGAAACACCCCTCCTCTGTAATAGCTACCTCACACGTTAAATTGTAACACGAAACTGCCACACAAACCACCCAAAAGCTCGCCAGAGCCCAAAATAGCACCTGTTGTCCCTACATGTCCTTCCTGTACCTTAAAGAGCTGGTGAATATAGAATAAGAATAAGAATGTCCTCAAAAATACAGTAATATCAAACAACCAACCTCGGTGATCCGTGTTCCTCAAATGCTTTCTGAACCTGTTCTGCAGTCTTGTTGTATGAGCTAATCAGAACTGGTCCGAGACCAATGGCTCTCTTGGCAAACTCTTTTCCAAGCTCGGGCCAAGCTGCTTTCTGAAGATTGTTCGTCAATTATTAATGGTACTTGCTTGGATATTAAGCTGAATATTAAGTAAACCAGATGGGTCCTGCATGCCTGCGGCATGCCCGATGTTCCCTGAGAATATTCGAGAATCCCAACTCACCCCCCCCCCATCTTCCCTCCTTCCCTCCTTATAACCTTCCCTGCCCTCATCCCTGTCCTCCCCTCTTCCCTTCCCTCCGTTCCCCCTCCTCTCCCGCCCTCCCCTTTGAGAGCCACCTATTTCGCAATCCTGAATTTCGCAATATTTCGCAATCCTGAGGAGAGGCGCGCATGTGATGAAACATGTTTACGATTTCGCA
>LS515070.1:435805-466562 GCA_900490845.1 Pristionchus japonicus | reverse complement strand
TCCTCCCCTCTTCCCTTCCCTCCGTTCCCCCTCCTCTCCCGCCCTCCCCTTTGAGAGCCACCTATTTCGCAATCCTGAATTTCGCAATATTTCGCAATCCTGAGGAGAGGCGCGCATGTGATGAAACATGTTTACGATTTCGCAATGGTGGTCACACGCACGCACGGACGGACACCTCTGCTTTATATAGGAGTATGATAGATAACCGTACAACTATTTGATGTCAGTGTTGCAACCCGAGATCTGATTCAATTGGAAAAGTTACGAGTTGCAGATACCTCAAATGTGCGAGTCCACTCAGCCAGAAAGTTTCCCGTTCTCTTGACCAATAACACAGCGATTTCCGCATCTTCCTCATAATACTTATCCTCCACTTCGGAAACGGAAATCATCGCCCATTCGAGAATTGTCTGAACTTTTTCTCTCTAAAATGTTAACTATGAAAATCGAGAAATGGACTGACGAGGCGTATCAACGTCTTGTGGAGATCATGTAATTGTGAGTAGAGCGAAGAGTGGTTGAATTCGCTCGCATGCAGTGCCTTTTCCAGTATGCATCTACAATGCATATTTTTTCAGCATACTTATCGTATTGGGCACTAGAATTTCTGGTATTTTTGGAGTTCACCGGAAGGGTGTCTATCCGCCATCCACACCATCACCAACCCTGTTTAGGCAATACAAATTATAGGATGAGTGAAACACATTCATTCTTCCGGGGAACTCCACAAGTGCCGAATTTCTTAGGCTCGAACTTACACAGCGCTCTTGTCATCGTATGAAAAATCATAAAATAACGTTTGATGTAAGGCCTCGCTCACTGCTTCGTACGATGTAGTGTTGACTAAAATGAAATAAACGGCATTTTTAATGATTAAAATGATTTTCTTACGTCCATTAATTCGGTTTTTCAGCTTCTCAGCATGTTCTTTCGTGCCCCGAGCAGCAATTACGTAGAAAACACCTATAAGATACTCAAAAGTAATTTTAGGTGTGCGTAGAACCTACTTTTCCTGACAGTTTCCACTTCCTTATATTCATTCTCACTCCATGAAGTTCGACCTGCAAATAGTGGAACATCTATACTTTTATTTGCCCGAGTGTCTCTTTTTTTAGGCGGAGAATGGCAAAGAATCTTCCATTGTCATAAAAAATGCGTCAATGCGTGGGAAATAGAAATAGACAGTTTTATCAAAACCTAACCACGACTTTCCAAGCGGCTGAGCATATTTTGCACAGCGATTGTTGTTCTTATCCCTTCTTTTGTCGGCATTCGACAACCTAGTCTGGCGTAGAAGTCGAGATCCTGAAACACAAATAACAAATTTTCAGATTTTGAAGTTACATTTAAATATTCCTTATGGCTTTAACTTGCCACCGGAATACAAGATGATAATCACAATGGTAAATTCTCATCTAAGAAATGTGCGAACGGAAGCGCTCACACCAAGACACGAGATCGGATTGTAGCTACTGTAGCGGGTTGGGCGCGATGAATTCACATATTCAACGAGGTCATCCAAGCTATTGCGATGGGCAACATTCGTAAAGCTTTCCAGAAACGCTTGCATCAATCCCATTCGTATATTGACATGTTCGACCTGTAAAGGCAAGAAAATAATTTGCACACTTTATATGACATAAGTCGCTCTTCTGATGACTCAAAATTCGGCGCTCCTGAACATCTCTAGACAACTCTGAAATCTCCATTACCTCCTCCATCCCAGACCGCCAACCCTGCGAGAACTCATTGTATTTAGGAAACTTTTTTCTTTTCTTTTTCACTCTTTTGTCCGGAGAGGTGCAGGAGCGCCCACAATTCAATTGCTTTCAGAAGGCAAGCAAAACGTACGTCATAGGTATACTCAGGGGTAGTCATGTCCGCCTGCGACTCTGTAAGATATAGTTGTTGTGATAAAACGGGTGCTATCCCCTAGAGTTTGATGTAACACTATGAAACGCATCTGGTACCCTCGAAAAGAGTGAATTTCCCGGGAAAATTTCCGTTATTACTTTCCTTCTCCCTTCACCCGGGTAACTATCATTTTTTACTCCTACCCGGCCGAATTACCCGCCCCCCCCCCCCGTATTACAAACTCTACTATCCCCGACGAGCTTTCGGTAACTAGTAGCCCTCCGGTAAAGTCGGGCTGCAGTTCAATATATGACTCACTGAACGAATGGTCGAAAAGTTTGTGTAGCTTTGACAGGGCGCGCGTCTCTTCGGCAGTCACCTTCAATGTGAGTTACTTTTGCGGAATGGAGTCTCCCAAGTTACACCTCCCCGCCTCCCTGTCCTCCCCCCTCACTCACTGGGGCAGTATGGGAGGAGGAGCATTGTTTAGTTGAATTTACTAGATAATGTCAAACTATTCCCACCTTGCCCGTCGAGTTGAATTTGACGAGAAATTTGCCCACGGGCTGACCGAGTTTGAACAGTTCCCTAGTGTCAGATTCTATTCTATCCAAACTGCTGAGGACATCGTTTGTCTCGTTCATCTCACGAAATTTCGAAATGAACGCTTGGATGTCGGCAGTTACTGAAGCAAGTGAGTGATTAGAAGTGATCTTATCTACCAAGATCAATCAGTTCAATGATAGTATCAAAACTCACGATTTCTCTCGGCCTGAGTGCAGCATAACAGTGAAGTCACCAGTAACGCAAGTAGCAACATTTCCCTGGAAATAAAGAGCGCAGTGCTAAAAGGTTCTACGTTTTCAAAAATAACTGAATTGAATATCGACCCGCACTATAAGTTGTCACACCTCTTTCTCCTCCTCTTTTCATCACTTTCCAGTCAGTAGAAAGCAGATGCTCTGTCATAGGAATATTCCTCACAAGAGCGCGGCAAAAACGAAAATTTGTCATGCTTGTGTAACAAAAATGAAGTGACGAGTAGGGAAAAGAATGTATGTGAATGCGAACGACTTTATAGAGATGGGAAATCAGAACGATTGAAGTTAATTACATGGTTATTGAATTACAAGAAGAAGAAAGCTTTCCACGAATGAAGAGTCTCTCTTCCTTGGTCAAGAACAGAGTACGATGTCCTAGTCGTTTCCAATTTGAATGAAGCAGTTTGATGAACTGCCAAGCCTACAGGCATCTCTACTTTTGCGGCCGAAATCTTCATCTTCTTCAGTAGAATTATTGATCTGTAGCGATTTTCACTGTAGATTGCGCTCTTCGAAGAATCATTTTGAAGATGTGCGAGAACAGTTGATGTAGTTGATAAAGCGCCGTTTCTAAATGGCGTATTCATGTTTGCGCCAAAGTTGATGATATTACTACCTCATCTCCTTGAGAATATGATCTTCATTCTCTTTCATCCATTTCTTAGCCTTGACAGATCTTTCCTGCACTTCAATGCGATTGAATCGAAACACATGAACGTCAAGTCCATGGAAGTTAGTGATATTGGTATAGTCTTCATTTTTAACGCTTCCAACGCTCCATGATACGTTCATTGTACTGGTAGGGACAACCAGAACGTTGTATTCGAAGCTGAAATAGTTCTGTTATCTATTTTAGAGTTCAAAAAATAATTAACTAAAATAAAATTTTAATCGACTCACTCTGGTGATCCATGCTCTTCAAATACCTTCTGCACTTCCTTAGCTGTCGCATTTAGGGCATTGATAGGTATAGTATCGCTTTCAATCACTCTTTTCGTGTACTCGAGTCCGACTTCGGGCCACGAAATATTCTGAAATTTCGCTTTTTCGGTACTTCATTTCTACTCAGACCTTATTTATTGATTTTATTTTACGCTTTTACACCACTGACAAGAGGCAGGGGGGGGGGGGAATAAATGTTTTTTTGTATCAAGAAGTGCAGACAATACCTGAACCGTCCTGGTCCACCTGGCCAGAAAGTATGCTGTTCGTTCAATCGAAAGCACTGTAATCTCTGCGTCTCTATTGTAGTATTCCTCTTCTTGGTCAGCGATGGCATTCATTGCCCATTCGAGAAGTTGCTGAAATTTTGTTTGGTTTTTTGGATGTTTTCTTCGATCAAGTGCCTAAGCAAAATCGTTGAGTCTTCAGAGATCCCAAACACAAAAATTCAGAAATGAACGACGAAAAATAGAAATGAAAAGCAGCGACACTCACGAGGTGCATCAAATACTTGTGGATCATGTCAATTTTGACGAGAAGCGAAGTCTGATTGAACGTGGATGAGTTGGTGTTCAAAAACTCCTCCAGCACGCACCTAAAATGCATTCAGTATTTCGAACTCGAAAGCAGGAAACAACATTTTTTGAATTCATTCTTCTACTTTTACACTTTATTTGGCATTCTTCTCCAATCTTTTTGTGATAAAAAGCTATTAGTGTGTACCGAATAAGCAAATTCAAATCAATCTACCAGGAATCCGGAACCTAATCCGGAACGAGCCAACGATGCCGAAAATAAACTCACGTCATATCATACGTATATCCTTTGGACATGTTCGCACTGCTGTTGCGTAATATCGACAGAACTTTATTGTAATCCGTGGAATTGACTGAAATTGCATTGTTTTCAATTATTTCTGTTTAATTTAAAAAAAAATTGAATATGAAAAAGACCCACGTGCAGTAAGATTTTTAATCAGCATCTGAGCATTTTTCTCCGATTTTTGAGTGGTGATAAGCTTGAAGATCCCTGAAGGAGTGAGCATCATTTTTCATTCTGAAGAATGTTAGAATGTATTCATACTTTTCTTGTAATAATCCACGTTTTCATACTCGGTTCTATTCCAAGCGAATTGGCCTGTAAGTTAAACTTTTTTCATTTGAAAGGACTCTATCCCACATCATACACAAGCGATCCACAAGGAAATCGACATCCTTCCTACCAGAGCTGTGCGAAAATTATACGGTTTCTTATTTCACATACTCTCTCACCGGGTCAGAGGGACGAGAGAGTGTGTGAAATGCAGAGATTAATATCCGAATTTCGAACTCTACTCCCCACCACTAGTCTCCATTGTGCGCAGTGCTTCCTGAAGTTTGGCCAGCATTCGGACTCCTTCCTTGTGTGGCATTCGACAACCCAGACGAGAATAGCTGTCGACCATCTGTAATTTGCGTAACATCCATGCATTTCCTGCATCCATTTCAGGCTACCAATAAGTGCTCAAGAAATGCCATGCTAAGTTTACGACTCACAGGAATTTCAGAATGCGCCTACAAATTGCCTAAAGTCGGAATAATGTTTGAATAATCTATTCAGAGAAAAAAAAACCAGCAAATGTAAAAGAGATGATAATAGAAAATAGAGAAAAAAAATGGCTCACATCAAGAATTGCCAGAGGGTCGAACGACATCGCTCGAAAAAAAGTTTTCATTGCTCTCGTGTTCTTCACGTGCTCCAGAATCCCCTCGTAACCGACGGCGCCGCGATGGGTAACGTTCGTGATTTCACCAATGTACCCACGCAGAGTGTCCATATACTCGCCGAAATGGTAGACCTGGAAATTGGGGATATCGTCACTCTGACAGGAGAGTCGAATATAAAAAAACATGAACACTGGAACAGAATTGCGAGAATCGTTCGCACAAACCTCAGACACCTGGTGATCATGAGTGTGTGCAGCGTGTTCTGAAATGCAAAGGATTATCATTTGAGCATAGGTTTACTCAACGCATGCAATAGCCCAAAATGAGATGTAGAACTTAAAAAAAATTATAGATAAACTGCTAGTAAGAGAGAAGAAGAGGAACTTCCTAGACCATAACAGTGTTTGCAGTACTCACTGTATGTGCGATTGAAAAGTGTGTGAAGCTCATTCAGTGCTCGAATCTCATCCTCCGTGACCTTCAATGATTATCGATTTACTGGCTTCTAGTTTGAACTGTATTGTGGTATTACCATTCCAGTCGAGTTGAAGTTCATCATTAGTTCTCCCACTGGACGTCCCAGTTTGAACAGCTCTCTACTATCCTCTCCAATCGTTTCCAGACTTGACAGAACATCATCAGTGTCGTTCATTTGGCGAAATTTCGAAACGAATGCATGGACATCAACCGTTACTGAACATTTAGTGAGTTAGTGCAAAAGATCTCAGTCAGTGGGGTCAAGGGCGCTTTCAGATAGCATAATGCAACAAACACATGTGAGAAACTCACCATTTCTTTCTGCATGAGCGAAGTACAACAGAGTAGTCACCAATAAGGCAGGTAACAGCATTTTTCCTGAAGGTCTGAGCATTACAATGGCGTTTTGGTGTTAGCGAAGCAACAGAAAATCGAAAAGAAATAGACACCGAGATGCTCAAGGGCCCAACACTGTGAGAGGCAAAAATATGACTGACAATGAGTAGATGCACGCCAATGCGTCATGAAAGCACGCCTCTTTTCAAAAGTTGCTAAAGGACGCGCGTAAAATCTCCTCCAGAGGGTAATCATTGCTGTGAAGGGAGCGTTTCATTTCGAAATATACGAGAAGAAAGAGAAAAGCCAGAAGAGAAATGCGCCTCACCCATTCCTATGTTTTTTTTTCAACAATCGAATTCATAGCATTAACACACAGTTTATCGATCAAGCAATGGGAATTGATCACAATTATTCAATAAATGGTTTTAAAGGAAAAAGAAAGATTTCCAAGAATGAAGAGTCTCTCTTCCCTGGTCCAGAACAGAGTATGAGGTCCTGGTCGTTTCAAGTTTGCATGATGCAGTTTCATGAATCGCCAAGCCTACAGGCATCTCCACTTTAGCGGCAGAAATCTTCATCTTTTTCAATAGAATCACTGAATTGTAGCGATTTTCACTGTAGATTGGGCTCTTCGAAGAATCATTTTGAAGATGTGCGAGAACAGTTGATGTAGTTGATAAAGCGCCGTTTCTAAATGGCGTATTCATGTTTGCGCCAAAGCTGATGATACTACTACCTCATTTCCTTGAAAATATGATCTACATTATCACTCATCCATTTCTTAGCCTTGACATATCTTGTTGACACTTCGGTTCGATTGAAACGGAAAACGTGAATGTCAAGCCCGTGGAAGTTGGTGATATTGGCATAATCGCCGACAATCTTGCTTCCCACGCTCCAAAACACACCGACTTCACTAGTAGGAACAACCAGAACGTTGTATTCGTAGCTAAATGACATTTATCTTCAATAATTTCTATATCAAGGATTTTTACTTACTCTGGAGATCCATGTTCCTCAAATGCCTTCTGTACTTTCTTGGCTGTAGCGTTTAGGGCATCAATTGGGACAGTACCAGCTTCAATCGCTCTTTTTGCGAATTCGACGCCAATCTCAGGCCAAGAAATGTTCTGAAAATCTTGTTAGACAGGTGCTGACAGCATGCTGATACCTGAACAGTTCTGGTCCATCTAGCGAGGAAATGGGCTGTCCTTTCCATCAGTAGCACGACGATTTCCGCATCTTTCGTGTAGTATTCCTCCTCTAACTCGAGCACAGCAGTCAGCGCGCATTCGAGAAGAAGCTGGAATTATTGACACTTCTGAAGTTGCCGGAAGAATGGATGTGTTTCACTCATTCTATAATTTGTATTGCCCTAAGCAGGGTTGGTGGTCGGGGCGTATGGTGGATAGACACTCCTCCGGTGAAAATTACATGGATAATTACATGGAAGCTGTGCCTAATATGCTATTACGAGGTAAGATACTGGCCTACTTACGATGTCTTGTCTTAAGTTGTAGGAAATTGCATGAACTGTTCTGATCACCGCACAAATATGTACACAATTTGCATGAAATGAAAAAAAAGAAAAGACTTCTGAACATACGATGTGAGCCATATCTTTGTGCAGTAGCTGCAGCTTCAGGAGGAGCAAGGTATGGTTGAATGTGCTCGTATTAGTTGACAGCGATGATTCGAGGAAACACCTAAAAAGTGAGAGGTTGGTACGTCAAGAATGTGATTTTTTGGTTTAATGGATGGAAATGAGGCAATGCAGAGCTATGCGATCGACTTGTGCCATTTAGAAAGGTTTTTGCTGACATGGAGTTTCAAAATACGAGTGCTTAAGCGTCCCACCACCCTTGTATCGATATATTTACGGCTGGGCATGGTGGAAAAGGGTTGAAGCCTTAGAGCATACATGTTAGGTAATGCAGCCTGTCTTGACATATTCACATAGCACGGATCCAAAACCGCGATCACATCTCCGTAGGCTGTAGAATTAACTGAAATAATAAATTACATATAAGAAGATCCCAGTGAACCCCGTGAATGGAATGAAGGCCTTACGATTCTTTATATTTTTGATCAGTTTCCTGCCAAGTTCCTCGGTCCTTTGACTGATGATCAGATTGAAGAGACCTGTAGGATAAAAAGTTCGTGAATTCTGTAATGTACTCATTTTGGGTGGAAGTGAAGTGATGTACTCATTTTTGAGTGGAAGTGAAGTAATGCAAGGGAGGGAATACTCTGTGAAAATAGATTGGGGTTACGCCGATTCCTCAGCATCTGCATTCTATTTCTGACTCTAAAAGTGAAAAAGAGTAAATATCTTGCCTCTCTTGTAATCATCCAAGTATCTGTATTCACTTTCGTTCCAGCTGCTTCGAGCTGAAAAATTTTTTTAAAACTGATTTTTTGTATTTTTTGGTCTCCTAAACCTCAAAACTTGCCCTGATTCTCCAGTCGTCGCAGCGCTTCCTGTAGTTCGCCGAGCATTCTCACTCCTGGCTTGGTCGGCATGCGGCAGCCCAGTCGGGTGAGGCTGTCCATCAACTGCACAGAAAACATGTTTATCAATCATCGCCGACGCGAGCCCTCCGAGCCCCCTTCGGAGCCCCCTTCGGAACCCCCTGGGAGCCCTGAGACCCCCTTCCCACCTCAAGAATGGCCGTAGGATCGAACAGGACGGCTTGGGCGCGAATCGATCGCATCGTTTTAAGATGGCGGATCATTCCTGGAATTTGATCAGTCATAATGTTGACCAATGTGAGATGTGGAATGAATCGCACCCTATCATCTATCCAGTGAATAGCATGGGATTGAGGAATACAATAAAAGTGCAAAAATAGCAGTACCTGTGCGTGCTTCGACGTGGCGAGTGGCAGGATTCGTTGCATCTGCGGCATATATACGCAGATATTCCATCATCACGCGAAACGCGTGGCTCTGATGGATCTGATGGTGAAAGAATTGGTATTTGAGAGCAGTTGCATGTTATTTGACTGCTGATACAAGTGCATCTTGAGAAGGTCAACCAGTGGTTGGAAGAAACCAGAGGATGAGACTAAAAGATACCTCAGATGAAGCAAAAGTGCCGGCGTCCATGAGCACTGAAAAGTGTTTGTTTTCTTCTTGGAAATTTGGGTCAAACAGAGTATGTTAATTTGGTAGGTGAGTCGCACCGTGAGTCCTTCATTCAATAATACAGTGACTTACTCCAGGAATAGTCGAAGAGCTTGTGCAGCTCAGTCAGCGCTGCCGTTTCTTCGGGACTTGCCTGCAAGTTAATCATGTATCGGCAATAAGGTACTTTCTCGGACAACTCCAATCATCCTCTTTCGCCGATCAGAACACCCTAACCTAAGAAACACTAAGAACACTAAGAAAGAACGGATTAACGGAAAGACACACCCTGAATCGGGAGCTGTGGAAAGAGAAGACAGCTCATCCAGACCCTGCCTAGCGTGGAGAGAACGCAGACTACGATTTGAAGATCCAATATAAGAAGAATACCTCGTTTTATTGTTCTTTGTTGTTTGACCCTATTGTAACTATGTTCGACCTGGATAAATGATGATGATGATGATGATGAGAAAGACCGCGATGTGGCTACCTAGTCGTTGACACAATGCTCAATGAACCCCTTACCTTGCCAGTAGAGTTGAAGTCGAACAGAAAGTGCCCAACAGGTCGACCGAGTCTGAACAACTCTCTAGTGTTCTCTCCGATTCTTTCCAAACTGGAGAGAACATCGTCGGTATCGTTCATTTGACGAAACTTGGTGACGAAGGCTTGCACATCAGTCGTTACTGTAAGACAATTTATTAAAGATCTAATTGGTGAACAGTTGCTCTAGGGAGATGCAACACAAAGTGAAAAGGAGTCTCAACAAACCATTTCTCTCTGCATCAGTGAAGTACAGAAGCGTAGTCACCAACAGCGTTGGTAACAGCATTTTCCTGAAAAAGTATGAAAATTAAAAAAAAAATAATTCAAAAATAGACTAAAAAATAGATTACTTGACGAGATCAGGGTCGAAGCTTCCAATCTTCCCACCTCTTTCTCCTCCCAGTTCCATCACGTACAATGTGGGCGAATCGCATCCACTGGGGTTGATTCGTTGTGAAATATAGAATTGAGAAAACCGCTAGAGATCAGTGATTCTACTGAAGAAGACGAAGATTTCTGTGGAAATGCCTGTGGGCAATTCATGAAACTAGCTTCATACTAATTGGAAACGCCTCGTACTCTGTTCTGGACCAGGGAAGAGAAACTCTTCATTCGTGGAAGGCTTTCTTTTTTCCTTTAAACCCATTCAATGAATAATTGTCATCAAATCCCTCTGCATGATCGATAAACTGTGTGTTTATGGTACAAATCCAGTTGTTGACAAAAGCAGAGAGAAATGGTTCTGACCATATTTCTCAACTGGCCATTCTCCTTATATAGTACGAAGTGAATTGCAATTTTTTCTCACTTCACAGCAAGTGTATCCCTCTGGCGGAGATTACATGCTCGCACTTTCGCAACTTCTGAAAAGAGGCGTGATTTTTTAAATGCTAATTATTAGTCTTATTTCTGCCGCTCTCTGTGCTAGGTTGTTAGAATGGTGAGTTTGAGGCGATTTGAGGCCCTCCCATGTGTTTGGCAAAGCTGATTCAGTTTTAGGCTATCTGACCTTTGACCCCACTTTCAGCATAAACTAACTACATATTTTCAGTAACGACCGATGTCCATGACTTCGTCTCAAAGTTCCACCAAATGAATGGCACTGATGATGTGCTCAAAAGTCTGGAACGTATTGGAGAAGATAGTAGAGAGCTGTTCAGACTCGGCCGACCAGTGGGAGAACTGCTGATGAACTTCAACTCGACTGGGAAGGTAATTTGGTTGCATCGGCTCAAAAATACAGTTCAAACCAATAATCAGTAAATCGATAATCATTGAAGGCCACGGAAGACGAAGTGAACGCACTGGCTGAGCTGCGCAAACTCTTCGAGCACCCCTTCGTAGATGGTTTGTCAACTATGATAAGGGAAATATCGCATTTAGGATCTTCAGTACTCATTTATGTATCTCTCTTGTCAAAAAAGCTGACTTATTGACGTTATCGTAGATTGCTTATCTCAATTGCGATATCAGAATGGGTTGATCGAACTCTGCTCTACAATTGAGATAGTATAAACCCAACATACGACTACGGGAGTTCTGCTTGCTATCTAGCTGTGGTAATTCCGAAACAAATCACTATTCTTCAGCACACGCTATGCGCAGGATGGATGACCGCAGCATGCGGGAGGTTTGTATCAACTTCTTATTCTCTCTAGCTGCTGACCATGTCTCACCTAGCTTTTTCGAGCGACTGTAAAGTCCGACTTTGGAGAAGAGATTTTGGCCCTGCGCTGGAGATATACGACCATATTGATCCTCTTCAGACATACATGTTCGGCCCTTCAATGGAGAGTTTACGAGGGCATTTCCCAATCCTCACGAGTGTTGCGCACCGCAGCGGAGTCACCGAGGATTCCATACTCGAGCACGTGAGAGGCATGAGGGCAATGAAGACGCAGCATCGAATGATCGACTATGACCCTATTGGAATCCTTGATGTGAGCGCACGAAGTTTTGATCTTTTGGAAATAAAATGGGTGACAAGAACTCCGTAGAGACTCTCCATGAATACAAACTAATAACTTCATCTTTATGCTAATAAGAAACATAACAGTTGGTCGACGCTTACTCCCGCCTGGGCTGCCGAATGCCGCACAAAGAAGGAGTCCGAATGCTCAGTAGGCTTCAGGAGGCACTGCGTACTATGGAGACTAGCGGTAAGGAGGATTATTCTGATTGTAAAATAAAAATTGAGACAGAGAAAATCGTTTCACCTTCGATTGTGAGTGTGTAGGGAGAGCGAGAGAGTGAGAGAGAGAGAGAGAGAGAGAGAGAGAGAGAGAGAATCTTCAAATAAAAACAATTCCACTTTCAGGTCAATTCGCTTGGAACCGTACAGAGTTCGCAGATGTGGATTATTACAAGCAAAGTATGATTGCATTTTTACATTCTTGGAAAAGAGAAAGATTTTTTACTCAACTCTTCAGGAATCTTCAAGCTAATCACCTCTCAAAAATCGGAGAAACACGCAGAGATGTTGATAAAAAACCTCACTAATCGTGAGTGAATCTTTGTCATCTTCTATATTCTGGTAGTGATTTTCACAATCATAGAGATCCAATGTAACTATGTTTAAAAGTTTCAGTCAATTCCACCGATTACAATGAAGTAGTTGCTATACTGCGTGCGAGCAACGGGAATATGTCCAAAGGATACACGTATGAATCAATTACTTGAGACACTCCTCGAGTGGGCGATGATTTCCATTTCCGAAGTGGAAGATAAATATTACGAGGCCGACGCGGAAATCGCTGGTTTATTGGTCAAAAGAACAGGCAATTTCTTAGCTGAATGGACTCGCACTTTTGAGGTATCAAGATTAGATATTTCAAATGTTCATGATTATTTCTAAAAATAAATTTCATTATTAAAACATTAATAAATTACTCAGAAAGTTACATGGCCAGAGCTTGGAGTTGAGTATGCAAAGAGAGCCATTTATGGCATGCCTATGATTGACAATAGTTCGTACAACAAAGCTGCAGAAGTTGTTCAGAAAGCATTTGAAGAGCATGGATCGCCGAGGTTGCTATTTCATAGCCTTTTCTGAGAAAAAAAAAATTATTCTCACTTAAAAACAATTTAATAATTTTGCGATTTGCAACGCATTTCGATGCTTTGACAACAGCTTTATTCCAGCTTCGCCTACCAAGTGCTCATTCTTACCACGCGTAAAGTCGATGTTGAATGGAGCGTTGAGCACATGAAAACTGGAGATTACGTCAATATTACTGACTACTGTGGCTTAGACATTCACGTTTTCCGATTCAATCGAACTGAAATCAGTGAACGTTCGTCCAAGGTGAAGAAATGGATGGTGAATAATGAAGAGGGACTTATCAAATCGATAAGGTAATACAGCTTTTTTTTCGAAACTGGAAAATATGTTCTTCAGAAACAATGCATTAGCCAAGCCGTCTACCGTCCTCGCCAATCTTCAAGCAAAATATTCGATCTGTGATGAATCACGCTACAGATCAGTGATTCTGCTGAAGAGGAAGGATGATGAGGACAAGAAATCCGAGATTAAAGTTGGATCTGCACTCATTGAGAATGCTTCGTACAATCTGGAGATGACTAGAATCTCATATTCTGTTGTTGACAACGGAAAGGAAACTGTGTACCAGTGGAAGGCGTTTTTCTTCCTCTAGCCCTTGATTGTTCTGACATTGTGTACTCGAATAAATTAATGTATGCAATACTTTGCACATCGATCAATTTTTCAAAATTTTCTACTTTTCGATTAACTTGAGTAGTGGTTTTCGAAAAAGGAATAATTCCCGATGGCAGAGATTCTTTGTTAGCACTGCAACAATAAAAGCGATGAGAAAGGGCGGAGAAAGAGATTGACACGTTTGTTCAACTTATTGGCAGTTCGCTGCGTTGCTACGGTAGAAGTAGATGCTCAAACTGTCAAATATAGCCCCATTTCAATGTATCCTCATGAATTATGTTCAGTAAATATCTCTATAAATATATAAGCAGGATGCTGTTACCTGCTCTACTGGTGACTACGCTTCTATGCTCTACCGAAGCCAAAATGAACCGTTCGTTTGGATTTAGCTTCTAAGCGGGATCAAATCTATATGAGTTTCTCATTTCAGTATCTTCCGATGTGCAAGTCTTCGTTTCGAAATTTCGCGAACTAAACGACACCAAGGACGTACTCAACAGTTTGGAAAAAATTGGAGAGGACAGTAGAGACTTGTTCCGTCTCGGCCAGCCTGTGGGAGTTTTATTGAAGACGTTCAACGAGACTGGGAAGGTGAACCTATGCTATTACTCACGATGCTTCACTGGCAGTGGGAATAAGGTATGTATTGATCTTTGATCTTCCAGGTAACCACAGAAGAGGCAAGAGCGCTTGGAGAACTGCACAAATTCTTCGAATTTCCCGGCTGTACGTTTTTTTTTTGTATTTCGGAAAATAATGTAATGCATTCGCCATACTGGTACCATATCACTTCTCTGAAATTCACGATTTCTTATGCTGAGTACAACTTTTCAGTGGTCCACTATACGCATCCGCACGGATTTGAGCGCTATTATGTACGTTTATAAAAAGATGTCATCCGAATCTCATAAAACTGATCTACAGGATGTTTCGCACTACGTGGAGTTCGTCTTTGAACTGATTTCCGACCTCACCAATGCTACTCGGCGGGGCCATTTTCTCACGCACGAGCTGCATATGATGAAGGTAGTCCGCATGGACGTGTATGACCCGTTGAGAATCTTAGCCGTGAGTTTCGACCATACTGAGTAACAATGATCGCAACAAAAACAACAAAATATTGGGGTGTCCCACAATTTTTAGTAATATTTTTCAAAAAAATGTTTCGGAATTACCAAAACACTTGAATGCAAGTTGCCTTCAGTGATGGTTGACGCTATTCCTGAAGAATTTTTTCAGACCCTAAAATTGGGTATAGGTTTCATATGAATGATGCAATACACGAAAAATCGATATTTGAGCGATCTCTTTGAATTTTTGTAACGGCGCTGGGAATCACGATTGACAGCTGCGGTTTCCAGCACTGTAGGCAGTGACTGTAGGCATCATTATCGAGCACTAATATTTCATTTTCCACAAGTGGTAACGAAAGGAGGCCTGAATTTTGAAAAACTTTTTTTTCAATAGAGTACATTTAGGGCAATTTTCAAAATTTCTTTTCTTCTATTCATCCATTAGTTCTAGGAAAAATATGTCAAGAAGCCCCATAGGTGTTTGAACTAATGGTAGACTGTAAACGGTAAGTTGAAAATCTTTCAATTCAATAAAAAAATAAAAACTGCCAAATTTTAAATAAGTTTCGTAATGATGATGCAATGATATTTGCGAGATTAGATTCGCTCTCATTTGGCTCCTTGCCAACTGTGTATGCTGATGAGCTGCTTTACCTAATAATCACTCAAAGCGTTCTCGAAATTTGACAAAAAAACTAAAATCTCACATCACAAAAAAACTTTACTTAAATTTGTGTATATTATTCAAAGTCTAACGAATTCCTTACTTCATTGCCCGAAATCAAAGAGTAGTATTTTGTCTATCTGATGTATATGGATTAGTTTCAATTTATTTGAAAACGAAGGAGAAAATAAAAGATTACTAAAAATTCTGGGACACCCCAATATCATCAATCTTTCAGTATGTTGACGGACCGCTCCGCATCAATTGCCAAATGCCTGCGAAAAATGGCGTTTCGATGATCGCCAGGCTACTTGACTCAGTTAGACGAATCAAGGCCCAGAGTTAGTTTATCACATATGAATAAAACTTTTTAGCAATATTTCAAACTCTTCAATATTATTCAGTTGAGTCCGAGCCGAGCGATGAGGATAACAAGCGCTACGAAGATGTCAAGCATCGTACGTTTTCAGCTTATGGGGACCCTTTTGAGCCCCCCCCCCCAGATCTCAACGATCTTTCGCGGTTCAAGCTTATGGATTCACTGTTTTGCAGAAGTTTTGGTCTATATCGCTCACCAGCGAACAAATGCATTGGTGGAGAAATTTATCGACAAACTGGAGCAACGTAAGTGATTCTTTGGCGCTCGTTCCCCAGAAGAATGGATATGTTCCATTCATTCTATATATTAGATTGGTTAACGCGGGGTTGTGGTTGGGGTGGATGGTGGCTAGACAATCTTCCGGGGAACTCCCCAAGTACCGATATCTTTAAATATTTTATTTTGCATTTTCTAGTGAATGCGACATCGCATGCCGAAGCGGCGCAAGAAATGCATGATAGTCACATGGAACTTACTTATGATTATTATGACACCATGAAGAGGTACGAAAAAAAGGACAGATGTGAGGTAGAAATAGCGGTCACAGTCTTTCTATTGAGCTTTCTTTCATTTCATATCATCTCTTACCACTCAGAGTGGCGAGAGGTAATATGAAATGAAGAGACGGCGACCCGTATCTTAAACTGTTTCAGGTGTTTGCTGGAAGGCGCCTTGGAGGACAACGCTTTCAATCAAGTTGTGCTCATGGCCAAATTGGAAAGAGTTTACACGGATTTGCTCAAAATTGTAAGCGGGCGGAACCTAATTACATACTTAAAAATATTTATAATTAAGAGCTTGCTGAAATGGGCAGTTAGTTCTGTGTCTGAGCACGATGAGCAATCCTACTATAAAGATACGGAGATTGCAATTCTCTCTCTTGAGCAGACCGCGCATTTTATGGCTAAGTGGACCCGGAAAATGCAGGTAGCAACCAGGTTTTTCTTTCCGCTTTCTGAGTTTTTTAACGCAAATAGATCAATAATTCAGGAGCTATCATGGCCTCTGATCGGAATCGAATTTGCGAAGAGAGCCATCGGATACAAACCAATTCCATTAGAATCTTACAACGAAACAGCAAGGAAAATTCAGAAGGCATTTGAAGTGCATGGGCATTCGAGGTGTGACGATATAAGTATTTTGAATGATTGAAAATACTGATTCAGCTACTCGTATCAAGTCTTGGTCGTTCCTACTAGCGAAGCTGGCGTCTCATCGAGCTGGATAACTACTGCATTCGAGGACTATGCTAACATCACCAACTTAAATGGACTCAATATTCACGTGTTTCGAATTAAGCGAACTGATGTCAAGGAAAGAACTGGCAAGGCAAAGAAATGGATGAGCGATAATGAGAATCAAATTCTCAAGGGAATGAGGCGAGCGTTAAAACGTCGAAATCGCCCAAAACTGAATTCTTTCAGAAGCGGCGCGTTGGGCAATGCAAGTAACATGATCCACAATTTCGGCAAAAAACTCTACAAGGAATTCAGAAAAGTCCTTCTCTTGAAAACGACCATAACTGACCCTAAAATCGACACTGCTTTCGGTGTTGCATTCGTTGATGATTTTCCGCACAAACTGGAAGCTATTAGAACATCTTATTCTGTCCTCGACGATGGAAGAGAAACCGTTTATTCGTGGAAAGCTTTCTTCTTTTTGTAATTACTGCTCAACGCATGCATTGTTTCAACTTTTTGCAAGAATAAACTTTATTTCATAAAAAAAACCTTCAATTGATAATTGCAAAACTCGAATTGTCATCAAATTTATTTTCCCTCTGGCCATTTATTGCACCTGCAAATGTGTTTTCAATTTTGTTTAACTTCACCCTTCGGCATGGACTCATTCTCTACGCTAATTTGAAAGTGATGAAAGTGGGCGGGAAGAAAGGTGAAGTATGTGCAAGCGTCCGAATTTTTTGAGTACGATAGAACAAGCCACAATTTAGTTAGTCATCTCGTAATACAGACTAGCCATACTATTTGTGCCTTATCGCCTTTTTATTCAGCTTATTAAACTTGTGTTTTCATCGGCTGCGTCATCTGAGCTATCCAGTTTCAGCAAAATGTTGTTACCAACGCTGCTGGTGACTACGCTACTCTGCATCACCCATGCTGAGAGAAACAGTGAGTTATTATAATTTAAAAATTTAAAAAATATGCATGTATTCGCACAAGTTCACTCCATTTTGTAAGAAATTGCAAGGATAGCCAGAAGAAAAACAATTGGAATTTTCGAAACTTTAAGAGCAGTTAGAAATCGGGTTGAATTCGGGAAGCAACGAGCCTTAACGATACTTCTTGCAGTCACAGTCGACGTGCAAGCCTTCGTTTCGAAATTCCGTCTAATGAACGCTACCTCGAATGTTCTGAGAAGCCTGGACAGTATTGGCGATGACACAAGAGAGTTGTTCAAACTGGGCCGACCCGTGGGCCAATTGCTGAACGGCTACAACGCTACCGGAAAGGTTGGTATTGAGGCCTAGCCAGATAAGATGTTGAATATAAGGGGGGTTAATAAATCGTTCGGAAACCCTAAAGTACA
Source organism: Pristionchus japonicus (assembly GCA_900490845.1). Taxonomy (NCBI): domain Eukaryota; kingdom Metazoa; phylum Nematoda; class Chromadorea; order Rhabditida; family Neodiplogasteridae; genus Pristionchus; species Pristionchus japonicus. The sequence goes on along the minus strand of LS515070.1, from coordinate 448,412 downwards.
TGAACAGCCTCAAGTATTGCAACTAGTTCGGTACCGGTATTACGTCGCTCTCCTTTCCTCCCTCCCTCTCATTCCGCGGATCCGCTAGAGGAGAGAGGGAGAAATGAGCGGATCCGCTGTTTTGAGCGGATTTGCATGTGCCTCCCTCTCTCTTTCATTCCCTCTCTCTCCTCTCACTCTCGATTGGCTCGATTGGCGCAAAAATCAACGGATCCGCTCTTCTTTCTCATTCCCCTCTATCTCCCTTTGCGGATCCGCAAAATGAGAGGGAGGTAGGGAAGAAAGGCGCCCGTAATACCGATACCCATCTCTTATCCGCAACCCTAATTGCAACCATAAAGTACTTTTTGTTTCCGAAAGGAGTATTTAGCCCTCCTTACCTAGAAATGCTGATGATTTCCTTGAAGGCAACTGACGAAGAGACGCGGGCACTGGAAGAGCTGCACAAACTGTTCGATCACTCCTTCAGTGAGTATTCTGCTTTTTTACGTGACTTTTTTTGAAGAGACAAATGTTTTCAGTTCAAGAACCAACACCAGCGTTCGGCGATGGATTAGTGTACTCGGTACGTTTAATTCAAAAATGGATTAAATTAAATCAATTATGATACAACGTCTGTCTTGAGAGAATCGCTGTAGGGAAACCCGAAACGATACGGGCGAATTGGGACTCGAGGGGAATGCTACTAGGACATGCTTAGCGGTGCCTAGTCGGCACTGCTCACCGAAAGGAGAGGGACTAGCACATTTCGCCTTTTTTCCTCATCTCCATTAGCTCGATTCTCACGTGACACGCGTAAAATGAGTGTTCAAACAGCATTTCATTTTTTATCAAAAAGCTTCTTAAATCGAAAAAAAAACAACTAATTAATCTGCACATTCCCGAACATTACCTATTTATTCCATAATCGTATCCACGACCACCAACCCCTCCGAGAAAACATTCCATTTAGGAAATCATTGAAACTCAATTATGTTCACCTTATTGCTCGGAGTGGTGCAGGAGTTAAACCCAATTAGCCTTTGCTTGAAGGGAATGCATTTCGGCGAGATGATGGATGCGCCTCGCCGCTTCTTGGATTCACTCACTAATGCTACTAAACGGAGTGAAGATGATTTCCTTCTGAAATACGTGAAGGCATTGCGAGCTCAAAGATCTTACTCTTCGCACATCGATCCCCTTGCAACACTTGGGGTGAGTCTGTTTTTTAAGAGTGCGAAAAACGGAAAATGGTCTCTTCATTTCACACACTTTCCCGTCACTCTAACCGGTGAGAGAGTGCACGAAATAAAAAAAAAACAATGCCTCTTTTTTGTACTCTGTTTTTCGTACTCAACCTTCGGGCGAGCAAATCGGTCGTAGCTAGAGACGGAAAATAGAGAATTTCGAAATGGGCACGTTCTCAGATGATGGACAGTTATACTCGCTTGGGTTGTAAAGTGCCGAGCAAGAAAGGCGTCCGAATGATGGGAAGACTGCAGGAAACGTTGAGACGTGTCGAAACAACCGGTGATTAGTTGATTAATTCAGTTATTGATGATACAAATTATTTTAGCTCGACGCTCGTGGAACGATTCGAATTATAAAGCCCTCGATGAGTACAAGAAAGGTGATAAATTGTATTCTTTAGAAGATAATTGTAAAAGTATATTGGGAATCTTTCGCAGGTATCTACTACTTGATTTCATCAAGTAAAGCTGAAGAACATGTTGAACAGCTAATCAAAAGTCTAGATGAACGTGAGTTGGGGTTCGAATTACTAGTCTCTTCATCTCACCTATGTAGTCTCTCACCGGTCAGGGAGATGAAAGAATTTGAAAAGACGACAACTCGCGTTTCGCACTGTTTTAGACAGATATCCGGTCATCAGACAATGGGCCTTTAGGGCGGCAACTCGGGCGAGATGAAAAGAATCTTCGTACTCACAGTGTCGTTGGGTCTAGGGATGGAATCTTCTTACACTCCAGATCCCACCAAATGAACACTTTGCATTTCAGTCAACACCACAGATGTTGAGTCAATAATGACTGTTTTGCGCGCGAGCCAAGTTGAGATGCTGAAATCATCCACATCAGCACTGTTCGGTTCATTGTAAGTACTTTTGTGATACCGAGACTTCGAAACGCGCAGTTTGTTCGTTGAGCAAGAAGGCAACTTGAAAAAGGACACTTAGTGTTTAGGAACTTCTTGGTTATCTGAACCAGTGGTATGCCTGTTTTGACAGATGTAGTGGAAAATGAGAGTGATAGGGATAAAATACTGGGCCAGATATTAAAAAAGTGGCAGTATCTATTGCAATCACAACAATTCAAACGGTGATAGCGATATTTGGAAGACTTTTTCTCACAAAATTATTGCATTTTAAGGTGCATGCTCGAAATGACGGAGGACCTAAGCGCGTTCAACCAAACAACAATCCAATTAACGCTGAGAGCCATTCACAGAGATTTTATTCGAATTGTGAGTATTCTTTAACTTGACAGTTAGGGGCAGACTATTCTGCCTGAACCAACCGTATGAAAAACAACGGCGTTGTACCGCTAACTAGCTAAAATTCCATATAACACATGTTCAATAGAAAAGTTCACCAATTTCACAAAATTTCATATTTGTGGACGACTTTTTGGCTCAAAGTGACAATCTCGGGGAATAATTCGTCATTCTCCCCGATTGGCGGAATCGACCGTTCTATTGAGTCCGGTGTGAGTGAAATGAGTGCGAGTTCAAATGTTCTCCCTCCTCTCCTTTGTTTCAAAATCGCCAATCGGAACATCTTGTTCCGATATATATTATTCAGATTATTCAGTTTTATATTATTCAGTTTTACGATATTTTGTATTAATAAGAATACGAAAAGCTTCGCAATTCATTGGGGAACACGAACGAAGTTTCCCTTATCTCAGCAATGAAATTGAATTTTAGATCATATTTTGAATGCGTTAACAATCGTAAAATAACATTATCAATTGATTTCAATGAACATCGTAAAACTGAATAAAATATTACAGAAAATGACTTGATCTGTCACAGTTGAAATGTCTTGAAAAAAAGTGCCAATCGGAACAAGATGTTCCGATTGGCGATTTTGAAACAAAGGAGGGGAGGGAGAACATTTGAACTCGCACTCATTTCACTCACACCGGACTCAATAGAACTGTCGATTCCGCCAATCGGGGAGAATGACGAATTATTCCCCGAGATTGCCACTTTGAGCCAAAAAATCGTACACAAAAATGAAATTTTGTGAAATTGGTGAGCTTTTCTATTGAACATGTGTTATATATTTCCAATGAAATGAGACATATTTAGATACTTCTCGAAGCAGTATTGGCTTCATTTTCTGAACTGGACGACAAATACTACAACAAAGACGCGGAAATCACGGCACTTGTGGTCGAACGAACAGCCCATTTCGTGGCAGATTGGGCTCGAACTGTGCAGGTATGTTACGTACCGTATTCTAGTATGGAGCCAATATTTATTGATAATGACGTGTTCGATCCTAGCAACTGGTGTTTGTGAAAACAAACAGCCACAAGACAGAAAGTTGATGGAGGCAAACAGAAGAAGCTTTAGAGCATTTTTTCAAACACTTTTTGTTCAATATTGCAATAATTCAGAACGTCTCTTGGCCCGAGATCGGTATAGAATTCGCGAAACGAGCGGTTGAACTCAGTCCTATTCCGATCAGCGACTATAATAAAACGGCAAGATTGGTTCGCGACGCGTTCAAAGTTCACTGCAATCCAAAGTGAGTATTTATTTATTTATTAATTAAATAATGTTCAAATTTTCAAAAACTCTCTTTGCAGTGACACATATCAAGTGATCATCGTTCCCACTGGTGGAGAGGACGTTTCTGTAGCTGTTGGACATACGAGAATCGAAGATTACACGCTTATCGCTGACTTCAATGGACTCGATATCCACGTATTCCGATACAATCTCGAGTTCATTCATGAAGATTATTTGAAAGCAAGGAGATGGATGGATGCAAATAAAGAGCTTATTCGGAAAAGTATTCGGTAAGAAATCTGCCAGAGTTCCCCGGAAGAGGGGATATGTTTCACGCATTCCATAAAATTGATTGCCATTTGTGGTGGGGGCGATGGGGGTAGACACGCTTCCGGTGAACTTTATCATTATTTATAATTTAAATATGTATTTCATAAACAAAAATATAATTTCAGAAACGGTGGCTCACTCGAACCGTCTGCTCTTCTCTCCAACCTCCAATCTGATTCTTCATTTGCTCAAATTTACGGTGAAAACCGCTTCAGCTCAGTGCTTCTGCTAAAGACGAAAAGCACTTCTACCTCAAAAACTGACATGCCTATTGGTACCGCTGTCTATCGTGGATATTCAAACAAGATAGAAACAACTAGGACCTCGTATTCAGTTCTTGATAATGGAAAGGAGACCATTTACCAGTGGAAGGCGTTCTTCTTTGCGTGAATGTGCAATGCCATCTTCACATCTTATTGAAAAAAACCTCTCATGATTCACCTCACTTTTGATCTCAACAAATGATAAAGCGTTTTTCATAAACTGTCTTTAAAATATGTAGGCTTAAGAATTATTTTGATTATTTTTTGAGTAAATAAATGATGGCTTTAGTTATATAAACCCGTGCCCTTGGCCTCCCTAGTAATTTCTGGCTTTTGGAAATCGTTCATGAAATTATTTTTGCTTACTCCAGGTGGTAAAAACAAACGTAAAAACGGAACTTCAGCAAGCGTCCTTTTGAAAGGGACAATCCAAGGATGATCATTTTATCCATATGTTAAGGTTATCACAAATAGGATGCACACAGTGTACAGGATGCGCCAAAATTACCCGTACTCATGTATTCTAGTATTTTTCAATCAAAAGCAAGAGCCATGGTTTATCCTCGCAGACACATTTAGCACAATATTAAGGCACCATACCATATTTTTTGATGTGGTCGAGAGCTGTCGGTTCAAAAGTACCGGCCACCCAAACAGGTAGAGGTAAAATTAAAATTCCCGATGGCTTTTGAAACTTTGAACGAGTGCTGCTCGCAAACTAGCTGTTGTTAGAAGCTCATACGCTTACCGTAGGAAGGACAGTCACTCTACTACAGAATGCCTTGGGCGCATTGTGGTCAAGCTGCCTGACACTGAACAGGAGTTGTTTTTCCAAAGTACATCAGACATGTTTTTCATGCGATCCTCAAAATATTCGTGATTATCATGATGTAACTTCAAAGTCGCACAGCCAATGAACTATGTTTATAACTTATCATAATATCCCTTGGCTTAGGAGTTCATATCCACAGTTTAAATTGTAATAACATTTGCATATTTTATGTAGCATCTTATGATTATCGCTGACCCAACTTTTCTAAGTTTAACTCTCTCAGATTTTGCGACGGTAGTGTAATGGTCTACTAACCTCTCATATGAGAAGCGCATCTTTTCAGTCAACTGCTCGAAAAGTGTACAGGTGATTAGACGTCCGTCATTTGCAACAAAATTTTATTGAATCGAAAAAGTCAAAATACGCGGACTTGGATTTTCGTACTCATGCTGTTTATTTTTTTTACACAGCTGAGAATGGACTGCCAGCCCTCTCCAATATAGAAAAGGGAGTAGCCGTGCTAGTGAGTATGGGCACCAAATATCACTGCTATGCGGTGAATGGTTACTGAATTACGACTAATCAATTTTCTAAAGTTAGCACATGCGGTATGCCAGCTTTCGAATCTTCAAGCGCCCGCATGAGTGATGAATCCAATTCGAGCCTTCGCTAGTATCTAGCACACAGTATGGACAATCCATGTGCACAATGAAAATATATCAGAAATATTTTGTAGGCAGAGAAAAAAATGGAAGCATGAGTGTACTTTCAAGCACAACTCAATTTTCACAGATGGTCCACTTCTATTATTTCCGGAAAAGCGCTAAGCAGAGCTAAAGCTTTGAAACTTTCGCCAGATATATGCTATAAGATCCTTCACTTAGTGATCAAGTGGGGTGAGGCTATGTCTAGTGCATGAGTTTTGCGAAGATCACAAAATTAGTACGGGTAATTTTGGCGCACCCTGTAGATGTAATGCGCTAATCGGTAAGAGAATATTCCTGCATCAAACCGTCAATCTCATCATTGAGTCCATTAAAATCGGGATTCCACCAAGTGTAAGATGCTCTAACATTATCCGTAATGGAGTGAATAAATCTACCAGTTATACTCTGGAAAAAATCTTTTAATTCGTTGATGTGTAATTTCGAAAAATCACCCTAAAGATTCCTTGGGAATAGTCAGCCAACACCACTCTTTTGAAGTGCATTTCCCAGTGGTTTAGCTGCATAATGATAGGAGTCTGCAAACACCTTTTTAAGTGCAACACCAGTAATTGGAGGCTCACCAAATCGAATGTTTGATCTGGGTCAAAAACTTCGCGGAACATCGGAAGAATTTCAGTTCGGAATAGCACAAGCCCGGAGAGCATTGGTCTGAAAAGAAAAAAATGGATGACGTTGGAAAACAAGAACAAGAACCGCTCTAGATCATCTCTGAAATCTGTGAAATCGCAATTCATAAAGTTGAGAAGAAGTGTTGGAAGGTAATCTTTGATGATCTGAAAGAGTGGTCATGATAAATATCGCGCGAGTTTTGATCGGTGACCTTTTTCTCCTTCTCAGTGATGTTGTCTATCGTAATATGTGGACTCAGTGGATCATTTTGACAAGCGAAAAGATCGACGAAGAAGGGGTACAGCCACTGTAAATTATTTTGAAGCCTCCGACAGTTCAATATTTCAAGAAAAAAACAACGATTTCAGTTTTAAAAAAACATACATCGCCTACACATTCGTTGTGCACCATTGATCCGTAGTGTTGAATAAGTTTGAAAACGCATTTTCTGTACGGCCATTTAGCATAGTAGTCATCATTATCCTCTGCCATCTGTTGAATAAACAAAAAAAACAAAAATGCAAAAATTATTCATAAAAGGATGACGAACGACAAGATGCGTGGGTGTTAAGAGAAAATAGGAGAATAATGAGAACATTTTAGTTGAAACACATATACGCCATTAAAATCACAGCTTACGTTGTGAGATGAAGCAAAGAGACTAATGAGACGCAATGAGAATTTAACAGTAATGACGCTTACCAAGAGCGGTGCCAGGAGCTATAAGAGACCTGAATATTGGATGATTTCTCAAATGTTTGTCATAGCAATCTCTCTCACCAATCCGTTTACGACAAGCCTCAAATCCTCAGTTCACTGCAGATTTGTGAAGTTTGTTCTCTAGCATTCCTCTATTTTGTTTTGAAAGCCCGAGCAATGCCTAGAGGGTGTTGCATTCTTTCACGCCTCTTCACCCCAGTAGCAATGCACTTTTCCTAATATAATATTCCTAATATATATATCCAGATTCTTATTCGTTCGTATCATTCGTTTCGTGTTCTCATTAATTTCTCTTCAACAATGGTTCGAACTCTTTATCATTACTTGATTAATACGGGTCTTTTTATTTTCCAACAAAATTCATTCTGTTATAGGAGAAGGTAATACCCGTGAGCAGGGAGGATTATTTGAAATGGTCCTACAGAAAAGCTGTTTTCATGCTTCTCAAATTCTATGGAGCAAGGGTGATGCATCAGTACCCCACTCTGAAAAATGTGAGCGCGCATATTTAACAGCCTTGAATGGTATTTTGATAACATTTGTCGCTTCATGTAAAGTTTGAGAAACATCTGTGGGTTGCCTATTCTCAGAGAAGGGTAGAACAAAGGAACCATTTTCCCGCCTATGCAGATTGTTCAAAAAGAGCTGGAAGTGCCACCCCTCCCCTCCCTCATCCTTGCAGTTCGATTAATGCAAATCGCTAACCCTTCACTGTCGATGCAGAACGCTTTGCCATGAAAAAGATGCGAAACGACACAATGAAAATCCCAATCACTTGCAGTGGCTCTTCCCGTTCTTCGTCGACCTTTTCACATGTCAGAACAATCCCAAGAGCAAACCAATCACAGCTGAAAACCTATCGGAGGAAGAGAAACTGGTGACTCTGTCTCGCAAACGTAGTGCTAATTTATAATTCGTTCAGGACATCAAAGCTCATCTACCAAATTTACTTATGAATTTTATGAAAAGTGATTTCACACAATTCTTTGCTACCCAAAATTTTAAAAGGTCTGTTTTTTTCTTACGACATCCTGTCTATGCTTTCAATTCTTAGAGAAATGCTATCTGGGCTCATCTTATTTCGCGTCGAAATTCTTCCGATTTTCCTCGAGATATTGAAACCTGATGAAATGTACATGGTATATCACTATCTCGTGTTTACAATTCAAGATTGAAATTTCAGCATCGTTTCATTCATCGTATTAATTATTGGGAACGGCATTTCAAGAGGGAGGTCTTAACTGGATATGTCAATGGAGAATTCAAGGTGAGTCAAGAACGATATTTTTTTATACATTTGTTGATTGAAGACACTTGCAAGACTTGTTTCATACGGTTCACTAGTTATCCTTCAGGCAATAAATGGTCGGTTTCTTCGCTCAGTGACGGATCAAGTCCGCGAAATCGATAAATAGTGGAATGCTGATTACACAGGGATCTATGATTGTATCGATAGTCTTGCTGATGAATATGCACTTGAGGATTAAATATATGCGCATTTCCGATTTTGTTTTGCCCCATTTCCTTCTTACAGCGCTTTTTCGCTCTGCTTTGCTCTGTGATCGTTTAACATAGTGAAAATAAAATGTGAAAAACGTTGGTTATTCTATGGAGGGAAATATAATAGAACAGGAAGTAAAGCGTTTCGTCGTTAAAGACGATAGGTTAACCATCCTTCCGGAGAACTAGACAAGTGCCGTAATTCTAGTCTGAGAATGAATACTGTTCAGAAAATAAGCGGTCGGTTCGTTAGATAGATAAGTGGTGAAGTCCGAGCTATGGTGGAATGATGGCTACCACAATGTTCATGATCGAATCGATTGTCTAATGGAAGAATATCACCTGGAGAATATAATATCATTCAAATCTATCTTTATTTGCCTTCCTCTCACATGATCGGATAAGAAATTTCGATTGGATGTTCTCTCCAATGATGTCGCATTCAAGAAGGCAACTCTGTACGCTTTAAATGCACATCTGCTCATCAACGATGGGGTTTGTGGTAAGAAAATCGAGCGCAGAATAGATAGGACACAAAGATCTTTCTTCCCGTGCAAACTCATCAAGACTAACCCTGTTGATGGATGACCGAGAGAAGAGAAGGAAGAAAGAGACACCTCCTTTGTCCCGGCAACTGTAAACAGGGTCATTCAACTAGACATGGAAAATGAAGAAATTGATCTCCTCATTTAGCGTTCTCTCTTGCCTCTCTTACCGGTGAAAGAGTATGTGAAACGAGGAGAGTTTTCCTTCACTTGCCATCACTACTTTCAACTGTCCGAGTGTCTCCTCTCTTTCATCTCCTCGCTACTCTCTCCCCTCCGTCTTTCTTCTCACATTCAGTCAAAGAGAACACATTAGCCCAGGACTGTGAGCGAAGCACCTCCCCTCCAGTTATTACCTGAAAACAATGAATTATCTGTGTTATTTTACTCTCAGCTTCACTATACACTTGAGTGCGAAATATAGGAATGAGGCACCATATTTGTCCCGGCAACTGTAAACAGGCACATTCAACTGTCTGAGTGTCTCTTTCATCTCCTCGCTTCTCTCTCCTCTCTCCTTCTCTCCACAGTCAAAGAGAGCACATTAACCCCGGACAGTGAGCGCCTTCCTTCCATTCATTAGAGTTGGACTCGTGACCAGTATCCCTTCTTTCACCAGTCTGACCTATCGCAGACACAAAAAAAAACTTCCCCGTTCACTCACGTTGATTGAGTAGTGCCTATCAAACATGCTGTTTCCAAATTGATCTCTCATTAGATTTCGAACTAGGGGTCGCCGTCTCTTTATTTCTCCCAATTTCTCGCCTCTCTTACTGGAGAGAGAGTGTGCGATATGAAGATTGTAAATTGCAATTGTATTGCAAATTATATCTATCATTCCATCGCCTTGCCTCACGCTTGTGTATGACATTCAGCGAGTGACTCAGCATCTCCTCAGTCTCTTATCTATCTTCTCTCATCTGTTAGTGTGGATCTCGCTGTTATTTCGCCACTTATTGATTGATTCTCGTGATTTCACTTACTTTTGTTGTTGCTGTCTCTCTTACGCTATCTAATTAGAAATTTGATATCAACTCAGCACAATGTCGATTCGTGACGATGCCTCGCACAAGAAAGGGTCGATTGATGAAGGCAGTGAGGCTGTTTCTCTATTGTTGTTTTGTGTTTTTCAGTTGTGTTGTTGAGTATTTTCATTGTAGAACCCATCAGCTTCGACAAATCCTTCTTCCGATCCACTGAGATGGATAGGCTATCGGAGGGGGCAGTGGAGAAACTGGGGAAATTCAGCGTCGATCAGGAGTTTGTTTTTGTTTTTGTATTTTTGCATCTCTTTTTGGAGTCTGATCAATGTCACTGCGTTCTGAAATTGCCCAAAGTTAGCTGTAGGACCTATCTGTCTCTGGCAACTCACACAGTGCGTCAGTTCCTGTTCTCTGATTATTGCAAGACAGTGAAGGTATGGCACGCATCGAGGTTCCTGTCATAACTTTTGCAGTCTTGCAATGATCATTCAGCCTACTCGGCTATGACGAGAGTGAATCACTCAGAACATATCAGCTCCTGTTGTCTCTCTTTCTCTTGCTTCCCCCCCCCTTGTAGAACGCAGTAAGTGTATTCCTTTCAGTACCTTCGGTTGGGAACTGTGCCGATTCTTTCACAGTCTCGTCCTCTACTACCGGACGTGTAGGAAGGTTGAGGCAAGGAGTTATCTACAAAATAAAATGACTAAAATCACAAACAAAACAGCTTTGATACAAAAACCACCGTTTCTGGACCACTAGCGCCTTATTGTTTGTGAACCTGGACCGTAACGGAACTGAATAAATTAATGAGAATAATATTTCGAAAATCAGACGTCGGAGCGGGAAAAGCGAAATGAGCAGGGAGAATGGAGAGATGAGAATGAGACGATCGAAGTTGAGGAACCTATCAAGATGGAACCTCCCGATTCCCCGGTGAGACAATTAGCGGCATCTCTTGTAATGAGCGCACTTCTCTAGTTCCATGGTTGTGTTTCACGCGTTCCTAATAAGATATTTCCTAGAAACACTTTGCCGGGGAAATAGAGAAGTGCAGAAATGAGTTACATTGAGGCCTGGTCAATCAATAATATTCGGGGAATCACTGAAACTCATTTCATTTTTACTGTATTGTCCGGGAATGTGCAGGAGCGCCGACTACTGAAACAAGTAATTGGAATATGATAATGCGAATTCATCGTTGAGGCCTCGATGCTGGTCAACTTCACTGTGAATGATGCTTGGCCTCCAGCAATGAAGAAGGTCGTGAAGAAGGAAGAAGTCGCTGGAGTGGAGCACGATTCGACGGTCAGACACATTCTTTACGATTCGACGTGGCAATACGGACAGCCGTCTCTTCATCTCGCTCTCTCACCGGTCAGAGATGCGAGATAGTGTAAGAACTGGAGAGACGGTGGCCAGTATTGCGTTATGATTACTCTCAATAGAGGAGTGTATCTTTCATAACGCAAAAAAAATTGAGGAACCTCCCTGTTCTGATGATCTTGTTGACGCTACTCCTGCAGAGAATGCCGTTCAGCAGAGGTAAGGCTAGAAAATCGAATCCTCCTAGCTCCCACCATTCTTGCAGCACGGTCGATCAGCTTTCCTCCACTACTCCAAACACTTTTCTTACTTTGGAGCAAATCATCCAAGCCCGCCAGCGTGTATCCAATGATCGGTAAGATTCTTGGAAATGATCCTTCCGTTTCATTCCTTCGCATTCTTGCAGTCCGACCGATCCTAATCTCCCTCCAGCTCGCTCCCCTTTCATTCAGTCGCACACATCTCCGATCGATGTTCGGTAAACAAAATGCTTTGATCTGCTGTTAGAACAGTTTCACATGATCCAGCCCAACTGATCCTCGCCATCCTGTTGTTCGTTCATCATCCAACCGAGCACAAACCGTTCCGAGCAAAGCTGTGTAAGTCCGACTAAAAATGGAAAAAAATTATCTCTGTTCATGCAGTCCGGCCGATCCTCGTCTCCCTCCTGCTCGCTCCTCTTCCATTCAACCGAGCCTCGTTCCCTCTAATGTTCGGTTAGTAAGGCACAATTATTCATGGTTTGAGTGGCTTCTGAATCATATGCAACTCAATGTTCGCAGGTCGATCGTTCCGGCCTCGTCCAACCCTTCACGCATACATATTGTTCGTCGATCAACCACTCAGTCGCGTCCCTCTTCAGTTAATGATCGGTAACAAAACTGCTCTGATCCTCAGCTTGAATAGCTCCGCATGCGATGCAAACTTGCAGTCCGATCGATCCTCACACTTCCAATCCTCAACGCATACATATTGTTCGTCGATCAACCACCCAGTCGCGTCCCTCTTCAGTTAATGATCGGTAACAAAACTGCTCTGATCCTCAGCTAGAATAGCTCCGCATGCGATGCAAACTTGCAGTCCGATCGATCCTCACACT
>LS515070.1:423231-434795 GCA_900490845.1 Pristionchus japonicus | reverse complement strand
TCGATCCTCACACTTCCAATCCTCAACGCATACATATTGTTCGTCGATCAACCACCCAGTCGCGTCCCTCTTCAGTTAATGATCGGTAACAAAACTGCTCTGATCCTCAGCTAGAATAGCTCCGCATGCGATGCAAACTTGCAGTCCGATCGATCCTCACACTTCCAATCCTCAACGCATACATATTGTTCGTCGATCACACATACGGCCGAACAGGTAAGCCAGTATGCGATGAGCAATCAATAGCTAATACTTTTGGAGGCTTATCAATGCTCACAGCCAGCCTGTCAGTGCAGGAGGTCGTTTGATGGGCAGGATTGATCAGTACAGCGGACCGAGAGCTGTACGGGGGAGTTCGCCAGACTATGTTCCGAGGTTTGTGCATGGGTTGTCAAGATGAAGTTAACATTACAGATCATCTTCCATGCTCAATTCGACTCGTTGCAACGAATCGAGAGCTGTGCGGGGGAGTTCGCCAGACTATGTTCCGAGGTGTGTGTTCAGTATTGGGGGAAAGGGAAGAATCCAAAATTACAGATCATCCACCGCAGTCAATTCAACTCGCTGTGAGCACTGTAAGATGCGCAATCACACCACTAATCAGTGCAGGAAGCTCAAGAAGCATCTGAAGAAGAATTCCAGACATCTGCATGCTGCGGTTCGCGAATATTTTCAATAGTTCCTTCGAAAACTTATGGCAGGATTCATGCCAATGTCAACATTTTTTTTAAATGAGTTAATACGTTGCAGGGGATTTCTACGCCCAACCATATTCCCGATATCTTCGGATCGATGCATCACAATGGAGTGAGAGAAATGCGCTGAATTCAATCAGCACTTGTACTGAACTATGGATCCGAGAGTTCCACCATCACTACGACCGTATTTACCACATTTTGTTCTCTATTGTTGTTGACGCAAATAAAGAATCATATTCTTACTTGATCTGGCAGTTCTTTCATTCCACCTACTCTCACAATGCCGTTGAATCGACCCCTGCGGCGAGGATTTGCCACTAGCACTATGTAAATGTAATCCTTATGGGATGATAAGGGGGCGGGAGAAGTAGTACCCGCCATAACAAGCCTTTTGGAAATATTCATTGTCCGTACTTCTTCCCCATTTTTGTGTCTTGACAATGCTGTTTATTTTTAATCTTCCTCTTATCAGAAGAATGTGGTTATCTGCGATATTGGTGACTACGCTGCTGTGTTGCTGCAACGCAGGAAGAAATCGTAAGTTAACTTGTTTGTGGACTGTGAATCACTGATAGTCATCATATTAGTAAAAGCGATGCACGAACGAGTTTCAGTCACAGCAGACGTTCATGCGTTCGTTTCGAAATTCCGAGAGATGAACGAAACAAAGGATGTGATCAGAAGCTTGGAAAAGATTGGAGAGGATAGCAAAGAATTGTTCAAACTCGGTCGACCTGTGGGACAACTGCTGATAACCTATAACTCGACAGGAAAGGTAATGCGCAAGATCTTAATGACGCGATTAATGAGCTTCACGATTGGGCACTTGCGGAGTTCTCCTTGAGAGGGGACAATTATGGAAAGCGTGAAACACGATCATTCCTCCGGGGGACTTCACAAGTGCCCATGATTGAATGATTCAGATGATATTGATAGTGTTACAATTGAAGGCAACTATCGAAGAAGTGAACGCACTGACGGAGCTGCACACACTCTTCAATCACTCCTATGGTGAGAACTACCCCCCCCTCCAAATTTACCACTACTACTGAACTCTCTAGTGTGGTGTTAGTTTTCAGGTCTTTTTTCCGGAAAGAGTAAAATATTTGAATTCCCGCCATTGTCGAATTTTTACAATATCTACTTTCTCCGTGAATCTCTTTCCACAAATTGGAATATTGATTTCTGGCAAGGATATCGACATATTACCGAATTGTCATACCGATTGATTCACGGAGAAAGCCGTATCAATGAAAATAGCTACTGGCGGGAATTCAAATGTTATAGTTTTTCCGGAAAAATACCTTGGAAAAACTTACACTCTTTTTCTTTTTTCCATGAGATTTTTCCAGAAAACTAATACCACATCTATGTTTGTTCAACTCCTTGGGGGCATGAGCGATTTAGAATTCTAAAATAAGTTATTTTTCAGCGCACAACTCCACCCCAAAATTTGAATATGTAAGTTTTCTGACCAAATCGTTAAGCGCATCACACTGATTGCTGAGCGCATTCAAAAAATCCCTTTCAACTACGCGTTCACAATGTCAGGGATTCACTCACATTTCAATGGAAAATAGTGCGCGAACATGGTTAGCTGCCTTGACGAATGTATCTCGCAAAGCGGAAAATGCGGAATACAATATTCGGTATATGAAAAGCGCCCGCATGAGCAGATATTCCATCAATTTCCGTACTATGGAGACATATGATGTAGGTTATTGGACATATTGACTTTTTCTTGATCGAAGAACCTAGTGAAAAGAGAGTGCACTTACAGGAGCTGGATTACTACGCTCGAATCGGATGTCGTATGCCAACCAAAGAAGGAATAAAAATTCTCGTTGGATTACAGGAGGCTTTTCGTCGTTTGGAGAGGATTGGTGCGAAATCAATCAACTAGAACTTGCGTTCTTTGTTGGAATCTTATATTGATTGAGAATGCCGGACTAACCAAATACAAGTTTTGCAGATCTGAATTCGTGGAGTGCTTGGGCGGTGTTTCATATGGAAGCGTACAGGAAAGGTTTGTTCCCTTTCACACAAACTTTATTCCACTTTATAGAATTCGATTATATCAATAAATGTGTGTTTTTTCATTCAGACGTCTTCTCTTTGATAACTTCTCAAGGCACAATAGACCATGCTGAGAAGCTAATTATGGACCTTGAAAAAAGTAAGAAAGGACTGCCTTTATGATATCATTCTCATTTTTCGCATTTCAGCAAACATTACGTCTTATGCTGATTTTTATGACGCATTGAGTGAGAGCAAAATGGATATTGTAAACAATGAAACGTATCAATCAACAGCGTTAGTTAATTTTTAGATAATGTAATTCCATTGGACGGAAATTATCTCTTGATTTACTGCATGTTTTTGTGACCATCAGCTAAATTTTTGCATTCGATGTGTAAATATTTCAGGTGCGCTTTAGAAACTAATTTGCACGATGCTAGCTTCAATCAGACATCGATCTACTCATTTTTGCATCGAATCTACAAGGATTTGATCAGAATTGTGAGCTTTTTTAAATCAGAAAAAAATGTAAATCACATTGATTTCCAGCAAATTATCGAATGGGGAATAATTTCCGTCATGGAAGTAGATGATGAATCGTATAACAATGATGTCGAAATTATTATGTTGCTAACCAAAAGAACCGCCAGTTTCTTGGCCAAATGGACTCATGTTTACCTGGTATGAACAAAGTTTTATTTAAGGTCATGTTCATTATCATTTATCAAATTCAGAACGTTTCCTGGCCCGAGATTGGAGTCGAATTCGCAAAAATAGACATTGGTTTTGATACTGTTTCAATTGCTTCCTACAACGAGACTGCGAGAAAAGTTCTGAAGAACTTTGAGTTGCACGGTTCACCGAAGTTGACATTTTGCAAGTGATTTTACCAACAATCGGAGCGAGTTTTTCAGTCACTCATACGAAGTTCTTGTTGCTCCAACTAGTCAAATGGATGTGTCATGGAGTGTTGGAAGCACAAATATGGAAGATTATGCCAACATCACGAACTTCAATAGTGTCGACATTCACATCTTCCGATTTAATAGAAGTGCAATTTCGGAGAAAACTGGAAATCCCTGGAGTTGGATGAAAATGAATGAGGAGGGAATGAAGAAGCAGCTTAGGTGAGCAATACAATTCTTTTAAAAGATTAATATATTACTTCAGAACCCTCGCCACTTCGAATAGTTCAACTGTTCTGGAGCAACTTCAAACGGCTTATTCAGTAGGGCCAATCTATAGCCAGAATCTCTACAGATCAGTGCTGTTTCTGAAGAAAACGAACAGTTCCGGACAGAAAACTGACATTCCTATTGGTTCCGCCACTTCTGACAATACGAAAGGATTTTCTCATGTGCTTGAAACGACTAGGACCTCATATTCGGTTCTCGATCATGGAAAGGAGACTACGCATTTCTGGAAAGCTTTCTTCTTTCTGTGAACTTTGCATTCACTCATTGTTTTCTCTCATAACTCATGATTTCACACGAATAAGCCCTTTTTTCGAATAAACTTGTTGTAAGGATCGAACTCCACAATATGTTACAATGACAATTCGCAATAAATAAATTCCAGTGGCGTAGATTTTATGATCTCTCTGATGGTGATGAAAATAGGCGGAGTAATGGTGATCACTCTCAAGAGTCTACTCGTTACTTGTATTTGTTCGTTGTCATGTAATTGGTGTTGTAGGTTCACACTTCTAACTTTATCTCTGCTTCTTAGTGTGATGATATTACGAACTCTTCTGGTAACAACTCTTCTGTACTGCACTCAAGCTCAGCGTAACCGTGAGTCTTTTCGGTGACCTATTGGGCTAATAAATCAGTTCATTATTCTGAGACATCGTATAGTTAGGAAGATGTTTTCAGCTCAAAAGCGGGGTTGAATGGCTAAGCTTTTTTTGAGAAGGTGAATAATCGACATGTTTCAGTCACTGCCGATGTTCACGCGTTCGTTTCGAAATTCCGAGAGATGAACGAGACCAAAGATGTGCTCAAAAGCTTGGAAAGGATTGAAGGAGACAGTAAAGAATTGTTCAAACTCGGTCGACCTATGGGGCAACTGCTGATAACCTACAACTCGACAGGAAAGGTAGGGGGTTACAATAGAGTGTTGAAAACGAGCGATTGCGCGAAAACGAGTACTCGTTTGGCAAGAGAAAACAAAACTCGCTCTCGATGAGCATCATTCTCTCACGAGTACTCGAATGGCTCGGAAAACGAGAACTCGTTTCGAATTTTTGACGAGTACTCGTTTACTTTCGAAACTCTAGTTACAATACATTTTAGAGTATACAATGTAAAACTTTGAAGGCAACTGTAGAAGAAGTTAAAGCACTAACGGAGCTGCACAAACTCTTCAATCATTCCTTCGGTGAGATCCGTGATCCTAACCATTCAGAGTTCGAAATACGGGTACACGTTTCTCTAACCGGCGAGAGAATGTGTAAAATGAGATGCTTCGTTTTTAATCCGACTAATGATGAGCGGAACACATTCTAAAATAGCCTCACCCACACAAAACCTAGTACGCACGGTATAGCTTCCCGCATAGGTCGCTGATTACTCAGGAAAGACTGAACGCTGAATTGGCTTGGGAATGGCCTTGCGCGGAAAAGCCCAAAACCTTTACCTTATAACATTACATTTTTCCAGAGCATGACACCGGCGCATCCGAATCTAACTACGACTATGTGAGTTTCGTAAAATATATTTTAAAGTGGATCCAACGGAACACGATGCCTTACTATCATGCAGATTGATATCATGAAGCAATACTAGTTATAAATTCAGAGATTTTCCGATAGTATGGTGTTGGCAAATCCTTCGCGAGTATGGCTAGCAGCTCTGACCAATGTGTCTCGTCGAGCGCCGGATGTGGAGCACGACATTCGCAAAATGCAAGCCTCCCGGGCATCGCAGTACACCAGTTTCCGCGTGATGGAAGCCTTCGATGCAAGTTGCTTCACTGTTTTATGCTGATTGCATAGTACCTCATCCCGCAAACTGACCCTCAAAATCAGGAATGAGTGAATATGAATTCAGCATTTCGGCCCCACAAATTCGAATCAACATCAATTAACAATTGTCCCCCCCCCCCTCCCCTACACCTTTTCCTTTCCCCTCGCTCGCTGGAGCAGTGCGGCGTGATCATCATCTGATAAGATCCAACTGATGACACTTGAGATTAAGAGAATCAAAAGAAAATTACAGAAACTTGACTACTACGCTCGCATTGGTTGTCGCGTGCCGACCAAAAACGGAATCAGAACACTCTTGAAATTGCAAGAGGTTAGAAGACAACTGGAGAATATTGGTGAGGAAATCGCCATTTTCTACATTTATTCGATTAACAATTTAATTGTTTCGTTTATAGATCGAACCTCATGGAGCTACTTCGAGCTGAGATATGTGGACATGTACAGGAGAAGTGAGTTGGCTCGCTTAGATGAGCCTTGTGTTGTGAAAAAGTATCCATGAAAGAAGTTGTTAAGGTGCCTTCGATATTATGACTTCTCTGGGGCTGATAGAGGATGCTGAGAAGTTAATAGAGAGCTTCGAGGGGCGTAAGTAAATGCAGTGCTTGAATTATATCGTTCTTCGTATTGCAGTCAACAAAACGCAGTATGAGGATGTGATTGACGTTTTATATCAGAGTATAAAGAACATTCCACACAGCTCAACTATTCTATCGTCTGCGTACGTTCATTTCTAGTTTAATGTTTAAATCATTTTATGTTTAAAGTAAAGAAAAAAAGTTTTTTTCAGATGCTTGCTGAACGATGCTCTGCAAAGTACTGGCTTGAATCAAACATCGATATACCCACAATTGCATCGAATTTACATCGATTTGATCCGAATCGTGAGATTTTTGATCCGTAGAAAGGGTTGAACAAACATTTTACGGTCTCTCATTTCACAAGGCTCTCTCGCCGGTCCGGCAGAGTGAGCGAGCATGGAAAAGTGAGAGACCGAAAAATTCTCGCCCAACTCTGATTGAAAAATGTTGACGCGCATTTTATTCCAGCAAATCCTCGAATGGGGAGTCATCTCTGTCATGGAAATGGACGAGGAATCATACAACAATGATGCGGAAATAGCTGTCTTACTGGTCAGAAGAACGGCCAATTTTTTGGCCAAGTGGACTCGCGCATTTCAGGTCGGATCAAATAGTAATTCCATCGTCGATTTTCTAACATATTTTTAGGACGTCGCTTGGCCCGAAATTGGAGTTGAATTCGCAAAAAGAGATATTGGACTCGGTGCAGTTACTATTGCTTCTTACAACGAGACTGCGAGAAAAGTTCTCGAAATATTTGAAGCGCAGGGCTCTCCGAGGTTGAATGATTTTTTTGAAGCTATGCTACTATTCAGCAAATTACGTCTTTCAGTCATTCCTACGAAGTTGTGATAGTTCCAACTGCTGAAATGGGAGTATTGTGGAGCGTTGGTAGCACAAATATGGAAGATTATGCCAATATTACCGACTTCAATGGCGTTGACATTCACATCTTCCGATTCAATAGAAGTGCAATTTCGGAGAAATCTGGAAATCCTTGGAGTTGGATGAAAATGAATGAGGAGGCTATTAAGAAACAGCTTAGGCGAGTGCATCTAACTCCTTATTTATTGAGAAATAAGCATTTTTTTCTTCAGAAACATCGCCACTTCGGACACATCAACCGCTCTAAACCATCTCCAAACCTCGACTTCAATTGGTCCAATTTATTCGAAAGACCTCTATAGATCAGTGCTGCTTCTGAAGAAAACGAACACATCCGGACAGAAAAATGAGATACCTTTTGGTTTCGCCTCTTCTGACAGTCAGAAAGGATTTTCTCACGCGCTAGAAACGACTCGGACCTCATATTCGGTTCTCGATAACGGGAGGGAAACCGTTTATCAGTGGAAGGTCTTTTTCTTCATGTAATGAACTTAAACCTCGAATCATCTTGTAATAACCCTAAATTCCAATACTTTTGCATATTTTTCTGTGCCCGAATAAAGATCGTTCTTACATATTTTTTTCCTATGTGAAGACGGAACGTAGCGTTACTTTTCACCATAATGCAGTTTTCCTTCTGGCTTTCCTCGCATTTTTTTCATCAAAAATGTTCTCACTATGGAGATGATTCGATTTCAGTGGCATTAGATTTCCATTGGAGCTAGTCCGAAGTGAAGAAAAGGGGCGGAGAGAAGAACCAATGCGTGTGATCAATCACTCTAAATTTGCTGTCTGATTGTGACGCATGCCTTTAGTTTTCTCTAATTTTTCTAATGTTTTCAGGCCAATGCTTCTACTGCCTTTACTGGTGACGACTCTAATCAGTTGCGCTCAGGCAGAGAGGGGTGCTGTGTATTTTAGTCAAATTATATAGACAAAATCAATTTAATCTCGTAACGAGGCATACACAGCAATCTACAATAAAATATTATTTACAGGATTCGAAGACGAATGGGACCCCTCACACCCGGACTCGCTGGCTCCTGGAATCACTCAGTGTAAATATTATTTTGATTCACCCGTTCTCGCAAGGGCCATTTTTTTCTAGCCTTGTGAAATCGCTCTGAAGAGACTTACGTTGATATTTGAGCCGATGTTTATTTTTCCAGTGACTGTCGACGTTCATGGTTTCATTGGCAAGTTTCGCGATATGAACGGGACTGTCGATGTTCTAAAAAGCTTGGAAGACATCGGAAAGGACAGTAGAGCGTTGTTCAGATGGGGCTGGCCTGTCGGACAATTTCTCGTCAACTTCAACTCGACTGGCAAGGTTCTGGTTTTCTAGAAAGTCTCGCCCCCTTAACTTTTGATCCATGTTGTTACCTAATTTTCTCTTTGATTGGATGACTTGGAATATCGTGAACTAATGAATGTTTCTCTTGAAGGTAACCACAGAAGAGATTAACGCGCTGGCTGAGTTGCACAAACTGTTCAATCACTCTTTTAGTGAGTTCATACTTTTCATTACAATCGCAAGAGCAACTTCTAATGTTCAGTAGTGATGCCCACATCAACTCAGCCTCTACACACGCCCAATCCATACGTATGTTTCATAGTTGAATTTCGCGTATTTGCTCTTTTTTAAAGTTTTTAACATATTTTAGTTTTTAATTTAATTGATTTTAATAATAAAATATTCAGGGAATGATGGTCGGTGCTTTACTTGACCACATGCGCACGTACATGGCAACTCTCACTAACGTCACAGTTCGCCATGAGGATGCGGATGATATGATAAGGTAAGGTATTGTCCGACTTCGAGACTACGGAACGGAAAAGCCATTGCAGCGTTCAGTAATAGTTTAGTTCGCAAGCCTCATATAATTTGATAACCATACAAACAATTTTTAGGGAACTGAAGGCGATGCGCATGCAAAAGTCTGGAATCACATCCTACGACCCGCTGACTGTTCTTGGTGTGAGTCAGATTTCGAATGACTCCAGAGGGTCTTCCAGGGTCTTTTTTTTCCAATAGCGTACGCTTTTTGTCAGGAAAGCATCACTCCGACAACAAACCTTTTTTGTCGAAAAAGCATCTTTTCCAGAAGTAGTGATCTGAAACTATTTATCTGCTGCTCTTCTTACAACTGTCAAGCAGAATTCAAAAATTGTAGAAATATAATAACTTTTCGTAGCTGCTCGACACGGTCGCGCGACTCGGTTGCAGAATCCCCACCAAGGAGGGAATTCGAGCAATCGCCAGACTGGAAGAGGCGTTCCGCCAAGTGGAAACTCGAGGTGAGTCTAAGATATCGCCTAAAATGTTTCTTGCGAAAGTTCTTGCTCTGCGCTTGTACTCGGGCTGAGAAACAAAAGAGCAATGTATCTTAGCGGTATGCCAGAATTGATCTGCAATTCTGCGTTGGCAACGTGCACAGAGCAATTGATGGTAATCTCTTTTCAGAACGAAGCTCATGGAATGAATCATACTTGAGTGTTCTGAAATCGTACAAGACTGGTAAGTTCTGACTATTTCTAGAGCAAAGGACAGTGTGGCAAATACCTTTTGCAGAAATATTCAGCCTAATCACATCTCATGAAATGGTCGAAACCGTTGAGAAACTCACAAGAAACATCGAAACCTGTGAGTGAATTTAACTTTTTTACTATTTTTATTGCGTTTTTGCTGAATTAATCAAACACACATTTTAGTTAACTCGTCGAACTTCGACAATTTTACTCGCATTCTGGACGAAGGTCACGTTGAAATTGTCACCAATCCCTCAGCAGCAATGTATCAACAATCAACCATGTAAGTCTCTGTAGTTTCGATTAAGCCGACTGTGTTTTCTCTCATAAATTTAGTTATTTCTCACTAAAATGATTGTAAAGCAAACTAATGAATATTCAAGGTGCATTCTGGAAGAAACGATCGACGCTAGCGTATTCAATCAGACGGTGCTATACGCGAAATTGAGGCTGTTGTACAAGGATTTGATTCGAATTGTGCGTTTGTTGAGTTTTTTTTTGTTTTCCAATGCTCAAAAACGAGTCCAATTATCAATCAGCAATGTAGCACTCTCTAACCGGTCAGAGAGACGAGAGAGTGTGTGAGATGAAGAGACTACAACCCATATTGCGCTCTCTTTTCAGCAACTAATCGAATGGGCGATGAGTTCAATCTCCGAGTTGGATGAGGAATCGTACTTGAAAGACGCGGAAATCGCTGTGCTGATGATTGAACGAACCGGACAATTCCTGGCCAAATGGACTCGAACTGTGCAGGTGATTGTCCTACCTTTCGTTTACAACGGTACAGTGAAAGATATGAAACTTTCAGAAAGTTTCAAGAAATTTCACAATGTATTTATTTTATTTAGAATATTGAATTTATCATCTTTCAGATCATATCCTGGCCAGAAATCGGTATAGAGTTTGCGAAAAGAGCCATCGAGCTCAGTAGGAACGCAAATGATACATACCACAGACTGCTAGAAACTGCTACTGCTAGAAAAGTGCAGAAGGCCTTCGAAGAACATGGGTCCACTGAGTAAGAGAATTGTGATTGACTGGCTAAACAACTCGTTCAGTTTCGAATATCATGTTCACATTACTCCAACAAACGAAGCCAATGTTTCATGGAGCGTCGGAAGCACTAGAATGGAAGATTACACAAATATCACAAATTTCAATGGATTTGATATTCACGTTTTCCGATTCAATCGATCAGATTTCATTGAGCGATACGTAACTGCGAATAAGTGGATGAGAGCAAACAAAGAGGCGATTATGAAGGGTCTAAGGTAAACAGGATCACATTTTCAATTCGAGCTAATGAACTATACTTTTCCAGAAAAGGTGCCTTTGACAATACATCGACTGTACTCTCCTCCCTTCAAACAGAATCGTCGTTTGGTCCAATCTACAGTGAAGATTTGTACAGATCAGTGATTCTGCTCAAGGAAAAGATGATTACCGATGACACTTTCGATATTCCTATTGGCTTCGCGACTTGGAATCACACAATTCAGACTTATGCAAAACTGGAAACGCATAGGACCTCATATTCTGTTCTTGAAAATGGTCAAGAAACTACGTACGTATGGAGAGCGTTCTTCTTTATGTAATGACTGTGCTTTCATTTAAAATTGAATTATAAATTTCATAATGTGGTCCATGTTTGCATCTACCGAGTGTTATTAAGAGACCGGATCGGTAAAAATCGAGTATTTTGACCTACCCCCCGGACACGTTCCTCTCGGAACGGACCAACCAGCCTATAATCTAGCATTAGGAAGTTCATGGCCCTGCAATGTCAGTAGTGCCTCTTATCTGTGCCTCCGGCTATTCATATGAGAGAAATCAAATTTCCAATTAAAAAATATAAAAAATCATAAA
>LS515070.1:368932-404929 GCA_900490845.1 Pristionchus japonicus | reverse complement strand
GAAATGCGTGAAAATCCATGTGAAAATGACGAAAATCGACTGTTTTGACCACTCTAGCCCCTAACCTGAAGCCAGGGATAAAGATATCGACATGCGGTTTGTGCACAGCGCTTCTAAAACCCTTTCCGCAAAATCTGACCGCGGCCGATTTTTGATTTTCGATCCCATTCATTTGCGGCATGAGCAAACGTGCGCGAAACCATGTCAAAATGACGAAAATCGACTGTTAAGACCACTCTAGCCCCTAACCTGAAGCCAGGGATAAAGATATCGACATGCGGTTTGTGCACAGCGCTTCTAAAACCCTTTCCGCAAAATCTGACCGCGGCTGATTTTTGATTTTCGATCCCATTCATTAGCGGCGTGAGCAAACGTGCGCGAAATCCCCGTAATTCCTCTCATTCTACACCGCTCCGCTCTCTCGCGCGGCGCAGAATAACTCAGCGGAGAGGGCCACGCAAATTGATCTTTCTCCCCCCTCTGACTTGGTGTGCAGGGTGAGCGATCGATATTCGGGACAGAGAGGGAGGGGAGGGATACGGTACCTCGCTCGTATCGACGAAAGTCTCCTCCTCCTTCTTCTCCTCCTCCGGAGCGATCCTCGGAGCGACCGTCCAGCTCGAGCGGACGACCTTCGAATGAAAAGAGAAGAGGAGTGAGAAGGAGGGGAGAATAGTGGAGGAGGGAAGATATTGGATTCTGCAACAGCACGAAATTTTGTGACTGATTTGAGATATTGAATTTGTCTGGATTAGTAGAATATTGGAAATTGCGGATTGTTTTTAAATTTCGCAAATATTTTGCTTAATGGGCTGTCGTTTACGTGGCGAATTTGTATCAAAATATGTTCTCTGAATCTATTATGAACCGTTTCAGATCCAGCAAGAAGATGCGGTCGTGACGACCAATTTGTTTTCGATTGGATTGATTCATTGCCAATGTAGATCTTCTTCGTAGATACTTGACTCTTCCTGATTCGAACGTCGTTCACTAAGTCAGCTCAATCCATTCCGAAGAGTGAGAGCATCATCCAAAGTAACGTTCAAAGCTATGGATCAGATTCGTTTCAGGTCCAACAAGAGGAGGATCGTGGCTGGATTGATTCATTGTCAATGTAGACCTTCTTTGTTGATAGCTCCTTCCCTGAGCTTCCTCCTCCCAATGGTTTAGATTTTGTTAGAATTGGAAAGAAGAGAAGGATCCACGGCGGCGAGGTGAAGGTGATGTATGGTTAATTTTACTGTACCGGAGAGCCCAGCTCAAAAGTGGGCTCAAATTGCCGAGGTCAAGGTCGCACATCATCTCTTTTGAATAGAGACGCTCGAAAAGAGCAGCCAGTTCAGAAACAACATTTATATTTACAAAAAAAAACAAATCTCTCCCAAAGACAACCTGATTATTCCTTGTTGCTCTTCACTTCGTGTCCGAAAGACTTCGTTCCCTTGTGGATGCCAACAAAGAACTCGATGATGGCGAGCGGGAAGCGACAGCGCTTATTGTACTTGCCGACCTGAGATACGGTAGATTACGGAAAGTCACTGGGGTACGGTAGGCTACGGTACCTCAATTCAGGCACTGAGTGTGCTCTCCGGAGCATCCATCGAAGAGCTCGTTGAAAGCGGAGAGAAGCGGCAGCTTTTCTTGTACTTGCCTACCTGAGATACGGTAGGTTACGGTAGGTGACTGGGATACGGTAGGTTACAGTAGGTGACTGGTGTACGGCAGGTCTACGGTAGGTCATGGGAATGCGGTAGGTTATGGTAGGTGACTGGAATACGGCAAGACTACGGTAGGTCATTGGAATACGGTAGGTTACGGTAAGTCATTGGAATACGGTAGGTTACGGTAGGTCATTGGGGGGTACGGTAGGCTACAGCACCTCTCCGTTCTGTCGTTGAAGATTGCACATGACGATCACTAGCGAGTCGGCGTGGATGAGCGTCTGAAAGGGGGAACTGCTTAGTGAGTGCTTGTTGTGAGGCTACTGTAGCACTCGGGAACTGTAAGCGCACAACGGTAGGACGTATGAGTGGTGTACGGTAGGATCCTGGATGGGCACCGGAGAGGATCCTGCAGGTACGGTAGGATCCCCGATACTGGTACTGCCCTGGACCCTGCACAGGGTGGAGCATCCTGGATCTCACCTTGATGGAAGTGGATGGAGGAGGAGAGAGGGGAGAGGAGAGGAGCAGAACCGCTCAGGACCAGCGCGCAGAGGCCGAATGAGGAGTGAAGGAGGATCGATTTGGAGGAGAGGAGAGAGTGTGCAAATGCAGTGATTGGAGAAGAGATAATTGAGTTGACAGGGAGAGAAGGGGATGAAGAGAGGATCATCCGAGAATATTGAATCCAGATGGAAATAAGGAAACGAATAAACGGACGAGTAACACTATCGCAATGTCAGTTTGTAATCGTGACTGCTTCGGGGGCACTCTCTGTGATAGAAAACGTGGGGGTCTACGTTTGCTCCACGGGTTCCTGATTCGAAACATTGTTTTAGAAAGTCAAACCAACGATTCTACTACGTCTCGGACCTCTTACTCGGTGCTGGTAGGAAAACCACTTATCTCTGGAAGGCCTATATCTTCCTGTGAAATTTTCTCTCACATTTCTGTATGCAGCTCCTGTGTTAATGATTCATCGTTCTGATCGTTTGCAATGTCGATAAAATATTCTGTGAATATACAGAAATGATATCGCTGCCTTCTCCTTCTGGCCACCCTCGCGTATTCTCACTTGCTCTGATAATTTTTCTCATTATCTTGCTGATTTTACCCCGAGGCAAGGATCGTTCATGGACGCCAACTCAAAGTGATGAAAATGGGCGGAGCTTTACCAAGCGTCTTTTTGATTCATCCTCATAGTCAGTCCTTCTACATTTGCAAACACATTTACGTCGTTGGGTTTTTTTCTTTCTCTCTTTCTACATTTTGATTTTTCGCTGTTATATCACATTTATTTTCAGGATGTTGTTACTCGCGCTAGTGGCTACAACAACACTTAGCTTCGCGAGTGCTGGGAGCAATTGTGAGTGTGATTTGCAGATTAGTTGGAAAAGATTCTATGTACAAATCAAGATTTTCGATTTTCGTTACCAGGAGCCTCATTTTCCAATCAACAGTGAATACACCTGTATTTCAGTGACAACTGATGTCCAAGCCTTCGTTTCGAAATACCGTCAACTCAACAACACGATTGATGTTCTCAGGGGTCTGGATCGAATTGGAGAGGACAGTAGGGAACTGTTCAAACTGGGTCAACCGGTCGGGCAGTTTCTCGCCAGCTTCAACGCCACTGGAAAGGTAGGATTTTGTTCACTCCCCATGATTGAATTTGGGTACATCGCAAACAACCGTAACTACATACACAATAACTGTGCCGTAAAAGAGGCTCATTAGATTACGTGATATAATATCGGATCGCTAGTATTTAAGCTTGAATTGTCAGTATTGAAGTGCGTGCAGGTGACTGCCGAAGAGAAGGATGCTCTCGCTGAACTGCACAAGCTCTTTGATCACTCTTATAGTGAGTTTGCCATTTTTCATGTAATCATTCTCGAAAGAGAATAAAACATCCAAAATCAATGATATATTTACAGTGCCCAGTACCGAGTCTCGGCATGAAGAGGCGTATTATGTAAGTTTTGCCTCTCCATTTCTCTCTCTCTCGGCGCATCATCAAAGCAAGAAAGAGAGGGTTCAAAATAATCGAGAAGAGTTAGAATTCTTCGCGGCGAATAGACACAGTGATTTCACGAAGTGATGTTCAGGGGTTCCACTACAGCGTGCAGCTGGAATTGATGAGAGATTTGGTCGGGATGCTCACCAATGCCACAGCTCGTGCGCAGACAGGCAAAGATAGCATCACGATCCTGAAGATGAATCGCAAGCACAGAGAACTCGGATTCGACCCGTTGGACGCGTTGAATGTGAGCGAACACTATTCTTGAAGCCACAAGCACAAATTTCCACGAAATCGATTATCGGTCCTTAGTAGACTTTGAAAGTCAACGATGTGACTAGTCACTTACTATGCAAATCGTCCACTTTTTGAGAGAGTACGCGGTATGAGGAGTGAGAGAAGTGAAAGTGACTAGTCACATCGTTGTCTTTCAAAGTCTACTCCTTAGGAATCAATTATCCAACCTGCTTATCCCGTTCTGAGATCCTCTAAGAGATGGCATCAACGACCTGTGTAGTCGAATTTCAGTGGGAAAGAGACCTACTTTTGCGATTCCCTTGATACCCACGTTTGAATGATTTCTCCGTGATCATCAAGATTTGTGACCATTTGCGAAGGCATGCAGAGGGCGAGTGGCTTTTTGTATACGGCGGGGGGGGGTCTAGATAAATAAGGTTATCGATGAAACCAGAGCAGCGCCAACATGCTGAATCTCAATCAATATTTGTGCAGATGCTCGATGGATATTCCCGCTTCGGATGTAGATTGCCGACCAAAGAGGGAATCAGAATGCAGAGTAAACTACAGGAGGCGCTCCGACGGGTGGAGAACATTGGTGAGGACAATATAACAGATAGACACTTCAATAGAGCATTATACCCTTACAATTCTCATTCCCCGCTTCTTTCTTCGCTCAGAACATAGGATCGGGCCAAAAAACACAGAAGTTCCGAAAGTTGAAGCAACTTTATTGCACTTCTTCCATTCTCTGATGAAATTCGACGGTCTTTCCAGCTCGAGCGACGTGGAATGAAAGCGATTATACAGCCTTGGATTCCTTCAAGCACAGTCCGTATTTTTTTCCAATTTGAGTAATGATTAGGGATGGATTGGCAAGAAACGCTCTCTTCATTGCACACACTGTTTCATCGGTCAGAGTGGTGAGAGAGTAGGCGATATGAAGAGAGTCATTTCTTGCCAAGCCATCCCTAGTAATGATAATGTGTTTCATGCATTCTTAAACTCAGTCATTGTTTCATGTTCAGCGGGTCAGATTGAGAATAAGACTGGCTCTTTGTAGACATATTCTACATGCTGACTACTCTGCAAGCTGTAGAGAACGCTGGGAACTTTATAAATAAGCTTAATGAAGGTGAGTTAAAAAAACAATTTATAGAAATATGATCAAAAAATGGAGAAGCAAATCCAGCTTTTCCGGTAGATATTGAAATAGGTACGGGAGCGGGTAGTTCGGACCCGATCGGGTAGGAGGCGAGAATGAGAGTTTCACGAGATAATAGAGCTTTATCACTCTTTTCGCGGGTACCCCATGTCCCGAGTACTGTTACATTTCAAATTCTAAATTCCAGTCAACGCGACAGAGATTGGACCGGTGATCCATGTGCTTCATTCCGGATATATGGAGATGCTCATGAACCAATCATTTCGAACAGGAGTCACCGAGTAGGTACATTCTTATCGCAGAACAGGAAATGATTCCACGGATCAAGAGTTTTGAGAGGGTGCCTCTGTAGACGTAGACTTATTTCTCTGCAACTGCTCTCATTAGCCGTTGCTTGACAAATATATTACTCGAAATATTACAGGTGCATGCTCGAGGCGACACTGGATAAGAGCACATTCAACCAGACAGTACTGTACTTGAAGTTGGAGCGAATCTACAAAGATCTGATCAGAATCGTGAGTTTCTTTTTTATGTTTGCAGTTGTTACCGATAACTATCTTCCTTGGTACCGATACCGATTAAGAGTTGAAATCGACGATAAAACTGTCGATTTCAACTCTTAAAGTAGCCCTAAAGAAGCTAAAACAAGTACCCGAACTGCGTAAAATCAATCGATATTTAGCAACTGCTAGAATGGGCAATCGGATCGATCGCTGAACAGAACGTGGAATACTACGAGAAAGATGCGGAAATTGCCGTACTTTCGGTGGAGAGAACAGCCCACTTCTTGACGAAATGGACGAGAACTGTTGAGGTGAGAACGTATTCTGCATTCAAAAATATAATAAATTATCCTGCAGACCATTTCCTGGCCTGAAATCGGAACGGAATTCGCTAAAAGAGCCATCGAGCTCAGCACTGATCCAATCGACGCTTACAATCTGACCGCTCAGAAAGTCCGAAAGGCATTCAAGGATCACGGCTCTGCGAGGTTTGCATTTTTCGCTGTTTTTTGTTGACGTTTTTGATTCAATCATTCAAACTAAACTTCGAAATACCCACACTGTGAGGGAAAGTGTGATGAAGAGAGGGCAACCCGTATTTCGAGTTCTGTTTCAAACTAACTATTCCAGTTACGACTACCAAGTGCTCGTTGTTCCCACAAGCACGATGAACGTTGACTGGTCTGTGAAGACTCTCAGAAATGATGATTACACCAATATCACCGACTTCCACGGACTCGATATTCATGTGTTCCGATTCAATGTGACAGATCACCTTGAAAAATCTCTCAAGGCACAGAAATGGATGAAGGATAATGAAGGGAGTATTCTCAAGGGCATCAGGTACCATTTCAATCAAATTCCCCTGACTAAATTCGAATTTCAGAAATGGAGCCTTGGCCGATACGTCAATCGTGCTTTATATACTTCAAACTGAAACTTCTTCTTTGTCTCCTATCATCAAGGAAGATCGCTATAATTCTGTTATACTGCTGAAGAAGAATAGGATGGCAACTCCATTGAAGAGTTCAACCGAAATGTCTATTGGATTTTCTGGGTTGGAACGGGCGTATCACAAATTGGAGACGTCCAGAACATCTTACTCCGTGCTGGAGCATGGGAGAGAGACGACGTACTTGTGGAAGGCATTCTTCTTCTTGTAATCACCTAAAACCATTGTTTTTCACCCAGCTCAGTAATTATCATGCAAACTTGTGAAAATTACATGTGTGTATTCCGAAATGAATGTATTTTTGTAATAAATTGCCCACTTTAAACTTTTCAGTACGTTTATCTTGAATCCCTCATCACTTGCTGACGTATTTCAAACTTGTTTCAAGACCACCCATTACGATTTGCTATATTTATCATACCAAGGGATGAACCATCACAATCCCCGTTCCCTTCATTCAAATGTGTCGGGAGCTAGAAAGAGGCAAACGGGGATAAAGGTGTCGAAATGTCCCCCGTTTGATTGCTGAAGGGAAGCGGAAGGAGGGATAAACTAGTAAAAAGAAGGATCAAAACGACCAGAAGGCGCATAAAAATGGCGCCTCACCCCTACTTTATAGTTGCCGAGATCCAATTTCTACAGTTCCTTTGAGCTAACCCGACCAGAGTTTTTTCTCGATGTTGTAGGTCGGAACATTCGGATGATAGCCTACTGAATTGCTATCTGGCCCCATTAGGTTCAGCATGTCCTCATCCCACTGGTTATCTAAGGAATATTTTCATCCGCCCTAGAGTCTGCTCTCTAGTTGCACTATCCAACACGCTGAATGGAGGGAAATCAGTTCGCTTCAAGAAGGCATTGTTAGTTCTCACGCGAACTTTTTCTCTTCTTTTCGAAATATTTTCTCTCGACATCGCCAAAGATCTACATCAAGCTTGGCAACACAGTTCCGGGATGTAGTTCTCGCATGCGGAATTCAGTCATGATGTGTGGTGGCTTCGCATGAAGTTCGTCACGGAGTTGACCGGTGAGAGACCATGCAAAATGAGGAGGCTGGGAAGCCATGCTAGAGTTCCGAAAGTGAGAGTTGCTCTACTAATCCAATGCCATTCTAAGCGGTCAGAGAACCGAGGAATCATGCAAAATGATGAGTGCTTTCACAACTTTGCTGTAGACTCCTGCAGTAGATCCCACTTGGTTCTAGTGGCTTATCTAGGGAAGTGAGAGGGGCTTCCCGGAGTGAGGGGAAATGTTTCAGCTCCCCTTCCCATTTCCCTTCTTTCCCTCCCCACGTAAGATGATGGGGTGGTCCATTCTTTGGAACGAGATAGTGGGGGAAACGGAGAGACCGCAGAGAAAAAGAGAAACGAGAGTGGGAAAGGGAGACTGTTTGCTTCTACCTCCGGTCACGACCCGGCTCCTCTCCCTACAGGCGCTTTTGTGTGTGTGCTTGCGAACTGGTGGGCGGGGCTTGGCGCGGTACGTGAAATCCGCCTCTCCCCGATCCCTCGCTCTCCCTAGGCTCCTCTTCCGACCCCTGAGGGCACATAGGAAGCGCGCCCCCAAGGAAGCGGGAAGTGTGCCTGATCTACCTACCTACAGTAATCCAACTACCGTAACCCTACCGTACCATGATGAAGGCCGAGTCCCCGCACGACTCGCTGTCTCCTGGCGGCAGCAGCAGCTCCGACTACGGTATGGACCACACCACGAGCGTGCAGCACGACCGACCGACGTCTCCCGACTCGTCGACGCACGACGGCACCACACCACCACCGCTGCCTCCACAGCTGGCCCGACCCACGCCCAGGTATTACCCCAGGGTCCTGGAGGTTACTGTAGAATCGATTGTTAAGGTACCCAGACGGAAGAAGAACCTCTGCGCCGGCGATACTGTGGAGTGCGGCGAGCATGTTGGGAGATAAGGTACGGTAATAGTGATTAGATACGGTAATATCGATTTGCTACCCTTGCAGCCGTCTTTGGACTCGCTGCAGCTGCTGCATGAGCTGCTGGAACGACAGAGAATGAGCAATAGCAAGAGGAGGGAAAGCAGCAGTCCGGATTCGGGTGAGATATTTCACAAGTTTTTGAGCATTTCATCAACTTCGTTGCACTATTGAATTGCTCGGAACTCCATGAGTAACCATGCACTTTCACTGTCTTCCTTTCATTTTCTGGACTTTCTACGCTTACACACCATTATTGGACGTGAAAAGTAGTTCTAGTCTGTTACTGTGATTTGCGGAACATCAATCTAGCGAGAATTGCACGCTCGCTGAACTTTCCCTTTCCCTAGACGAGAAAATACCCTTCTAAAACCGCGTGAAACAGATGATGAAATCTGCGCTTTTCCGTGCTTGCATCAGGCTTTGAACTTCAGGAGCGGGTAATCAATAATGCCTACCGTAAGCTCTGTGTCCTTCCAGGAATGGGTGAGGAAGGTCGTCCCCTGGGTCCCTTCGAAGCCGCCCCTGCCCCTCGCCTGCTCCCACCAGCAACAGCGCCCACTGCAGCCATGCTCACGATAGGCGTGCCGCCGCCGACCGAGTTGCCGCCCCAGGTGGCACAGATGCCTCAGATACCTGTGAGTTATTCTCATTTTCGCTCGCTGAAGTTCTTTCGTGAAATTTTGCCGATACTTTGGCCTTTGATCTCTGCAGTCGTTTTCACAGTTTTCTAAGAAATAGAATAGAATTGTTTCAGTGTTCTCAGATTTCTCTAGGTTACGCGGAACTGCTGCATTTTCACCTTTGCCAATCTCTTTTCCAAGCGTTTGCTCAAGCAATGATTCTCGCAAGGAATTCTACGATGTTTGCTTACCTAGCCATGTTGAAATATCATTCCCGCGATCGACAGTTTTCTGATTATCCCGGATTACCTAATCATGACGTAATCTCAGGCCTTCCCCGCGCCTCCCCTCCTCCTGCCCTCCACCTCCACCGCCTCCTCCTTCCAGAACAACAACTCCCTCCCATCGGCCCTGAATCAGAACGGATCCGTCTGGCCCTGGATCCAGCATGGTAAGCTATTTGCCGGACCCGCCATTTACTCACGCATTTTCCGGCTCACGCATTTTCCAATGCCCGGATGTATGAACCGGAGATTAGCAACTGGTTCCCGGCCCTCTTGCACTTTAACCCTCCTTTCACTTTCTTGCGAGCGAAAGAGAGTTTGCTAAGTAGCTAGAGAGAGGGGTTTGTGTCTGGGATCCGACTCTCTCAAGTTTGCCCGATCTCTCGATCTGTCTGGATGGAAACTCTTTGTCTTCTCTGATCTTCGTTCACGTTGTGTTTGATCTACTCGACAGCGTTGAACTAGTAACTGTGGACTGGTTAGAGCAGCGATACTGGTAGAATAGTTTGTTTAGTATCTTCCATCTTCCTGGGGATTCCAATATGTTTTCTCAGTCGCTGGATAGATCACAGGAACCAGAAGCGTCTGTTGTGGTCGAATTTGTCGAGACTTCACGATAGAGATGAAAGGAATTTGTGTATTATGATTCCAGCCTATTATTATCATATGGAGCTTTCTCTATTCCAGAGTAGATCGTAGGGATTTGAATCGTCTTCTATAGTCCGATTCACCACCAGATAGGGACCCCTCATTATAGACAAACAAGAGAGTAGAGATACAAGTCTCATTCAACCCCTGACTACTCTTGCGTATCTTCCATCATTTGCCATGGCAACGTCAAGTAGTCCGATGAAAAGGAGGTGGACTCCGTATCTATACACTTCATACACTTCATACGAAGCTTCCTAGTAGTAGTAGTGGTGGTAGTATACTCTTATAGTCTCAAAGAAGATGCAGCACAACCCCTACTATGATAGCACGTCTCACGACGATGGTAGGTCATTGATTGTTGCGCGGTAGTCCGGTAGGTCAAATATATACGGTAGTCCGCTTGTCCACGGGCGTGAACGCCGTTCCAGGCAGTACCGTCGTAATAGGACGCCGGCTCAGTTGGACTATCCGTCTCTCATTCTCTACGTGGTTAGTATCTGCGAGATAGCACGCAAAACGCAGAGACGGACGTATCCCTGAAGCTGGGCCAACACGGATAGCCCCCGGGGGATGAACGGGTGTTCGAAAATCTCCCTCCTGCAGTAGGGAGTTTGATCAGCCTTCAGCACTCTTCTCCTTTTCCCACTCATCCTTCCATTCTGGAGCCAGCAGACAACGCGAGAGAGCACGCAAACGCGAGAGAGTCAAAGAATCTCCCTTCTGGGGACAAATTCGCTTTTCCGCGTACTGTTTGCATACGTTTTCCGTGACCTGTGACGTCAGTTGTGTGCTGAGCGAGAGGTGAAATGCTGAAGGGAAGAAGACAGTTTGGAAAGTACACAACCCCCATCTCGTCAGACAGAGCGAGAGAGCAGGCAAATACTGGAGAGTCAGAGAAGATCGTCAATTCCGGAGGTTAGGTTAGAGAAAGGGAGAGAGTGTGTGAATAGGAGAGAGTCGGAGAAAAAGATCCTTCAGAGACTCCAGAAGAGAATCGAGGAAGAATGGGAATGAACTGCAAATAGTGGGGTCACGCAGGCGGGAGAGGCGCTTTTTACCTACGGGAGACGCGCGAGTTTGGAGATGGTTGGAGTGAGGGAATTCTAGATGCAGTAGTAGAGGGACTCAAAACGTAAGAGATAGTTTTAGAATTAGAAGAGAACAGAAGTCGTACAGAAGTCAAAACAGCTACGAAAATCGTTTCGTCAAGTTTTCAGCTGTTCAGTACGTGTTTGACGTTGGTGAGACACCTAATTCGATGTGGAAGTGGTAGTGGGGGATACAAAACGAAAGCGATGATGAAATGTTCGTTGAAATCCACTGTTCTTTCGATCATCGATCATTGATCTCAAAGTGCCAGGAAGCCTCTTCCATACGTCTGATCAGTGCATAGATCCATTAGCCCGATCTCTTGACGATAGGTCATTCAATTATTGCTCCTCCTGTTCCTCGTCCGGTTACAATCCTTTCCCTTTCTTCTTCTTTCCCCTCTTCTTTTCACACATTCGTCCGGGATCGAGTCTCTACTCATTCCTCAGGCCGGTTTGAGACCAGGATATCTCGGCGAATAGGCCCCCTCTGATCTCCCCCCTCTCGAGCTCTAGCCAGACAGGGCTAGAGTCCAGGGGAAACGGGGAGAGGGGAGATCGAGTTGGTCTGCGCACAAAAGACCCCTGCAGGGGGAAGACCAGGGGATGAAAGGGAAAGCATGGGGGCTTTCGCTTTCAAAATACGGAGAGTTTCGAAAAGTAGCCAGCATGGAAAGCAAGGGATGATGAACCCGCTCAATCTTATGTGTGACTGCTGATTAGTTAGCGGTCTGACTTCTAGGGAATCTGTTGGCTAGTGATGATGATGACAAATTGCATCTGACAGAGATGTTGATGCTTGCTGAAATGCTGTTATTCCTAAACCTGGTGAATAATGATGGCCTTACCATCGGGTCCCACCTTGCGTTGCCGTACGACTGTAAAATCGCTTGACGTGGCAGTACCTTTACCTTACCTTACCTTTGGTGAATAATGAAACACATTTGCAGCCCTCTGGAACGCTGCGGCAGCGGCGGCTGCCGCGCAGCAGCAGGCCCGCCTGCAGCAGGTGCAGCAGCCCGTGCCCATCATCCACGAGGGCCTGCTGACGACAGCGCCGGCGCTGCAGCTGCAGCAGCACCTGCATCAGCATCAGCATAGTGCACTGCAGCGACAGGTAATTCTTCACGAACCTTTTTGATCTGTTTTTTTTTGTATTCAGTATGTCGAAATATTGGTATCTTTCGGCGGTTTGATATTCAAATTGTCTTTGAACACAGGAAAGATTGAAAGACGCCTGGTCTTTACTCGAGTTCGATAAACGGGTCGCCAGAGAGTGTGCAAAATGAAGAGACGGCGACCCGTTTATCGAGCTCTAATCAAAACCTGGTCGTTACCTACTGATGATGCAACCTTCCAGCTCTCCGGCCTGCCGTCCTCCACCTCCATCCCGCCCTATCTCCTAGAGGCGCGTCGCTACTCTGAACCCGCGCCCATCCCGGGACATCTCTCAGCGGCCAATGCGGCAAGGAGGAAGAGCAGAGATGGTGAGGATACTCTACAATCCTAAGGGCCTTACACTAAGGCTTCAATAGCATACGATTTTATTCCGTTAATATCCTACAAAACCATAAGCATTAGGCGTAGCCACCTTGACCAGATAGGACATCTCTCAGCGGCCAATGCGGCAAGGAGGAAGAGCAGAGATGGTGAGAATCCCGAAGAGTAATCCACCACGATCCTAAGGTCCTGGGACGCTATGGATCTGAGGAAATGTCAGTGCTTAGAACGTAGAATCCTATGCGGCAAGGAGAAAGAACAGAGATGGTGAACATTTGTGATCTTCAATATCCAAAAATCTTGGATAGCAAGGTTTTCAAGGGCCTTAGGAAATATTAGGAGATCGTTTTTTTTATGAACAGTGAACGCGGCCAGGGTACCTGAGTTTCAAGGTTCTGTGCTCTTGAGGTCTTAAGGATCACTAGAGATTGAGCTTAGACGCTTTGAGCAAGTAGGGCGCTGAATTTAAGTATTTTGATTTTTGACAAGAAGAACAATACGAACTACGGCTGTTATTCGAATACGTTTCAGCCATAACGTAATAGGATAGAAAGGTTGGAGGATTGATCGTGCTCCGAAAGTCGATTGAAAAAAAATCAATTTATTTTTTTTGATATTACGTGAAGAACAGCTAGATAAAGGTCGCCATTCTTTGTCGTGTTTTTTTCATCAACGCTGTCCTGAAAAAGTACAATATGTTTCACCGAGTGTATGTCAGCGAATGAATGAAGTTTGCCTAGTAATCACGAGGTGTTCGATTCGTAGAGATAACATCATAATAATTATTGATTGAGAATAGTCCCATCAGTCGATAATTGCAGGTCAGGTAACGTATCTGTGGGAGTTCCTGCTGCGACTGCTGCAGGACAAGGAGTACTGTCCCAAGTACATCAAGTGGATCGATCACGCCAAGGTACGGTGCTTCAGTTGGTGATCCGTGTAAGATACTGTAGTCCAGTTTACGGTCACGCGATGGCACGGTAGTTCAGTTAGCGTTCACGCCAAAGTACGGTAGTTCTGTTGAAGAAGATACTGTACTCCAGTTCACGATCCATGTAAAGTACTGTAGCAAGTTCCCTCTTAAACTACAGCCTACTGGAGCTACCATAGAATGTACTGTAGTATCGAAACACTGTTGAGTAGTGATGATGCAACTTCAGGGCGTCTTCAAACTGGTTGATTCGAAAGCTGTCTCCAGATTGTGGGGAATGCACAAGAACAAGCCGGGCATGAATTATGAGACGATGGGAAGGGCGTTGAGGTGAGAAAATGTTCTGATTCTGGCACCCCTGCACTTTCCCGAACATCGCCTAACAGTCCCCCCTCGACCACCAACCCTGCAAAATCACTTTCTATCTAAGGATTCACTCAAACTCATTTAATTTTTGCTGCATTGTCTGGGAAATTACATCAACGCCTTTGCCTGGCATGATGGGCGATTTAAAACTCATTCTTTGTTCGCTATCCTCGACTGTTAGAACGATACTGGTCTACGACTGCTTAGATGCGGCTTTCAATGACTTATTGCTGCTGTGACTGAATTGTGGAGTGTGCTAGTGATGATGCAATCTTCCTTGCAGATACTACTACCAGCGCGGCATCCTGCAGAAGGTTGACGGCCAGCGACTCGTCTACCAGTTCATGGACGTACCCAAGGTTGGTCCCGCGGCGATTGTTAGGTTACTGTATCCCTTCAATCGATCGATTTCCAGGAAGCCCTCTACTCGCCCGGCTCGCCCCTCTTCGATAGCGCATCGGACTCAATGTCGGACGAGGCTCCGCCCACTCCACCTACCGTATCCAACCTTACCGTTTCCACGCCCACCCTCGCATCGGCCCTGTTTGGCCAGACGAGTCTTGGCACGACTCCAAATCTTACTGTAGTTCCGCCGTCCACCGTAGGAGTGGGCACCTGTTAGAGTCATGCAACGAGTAGATATTATTGATTGATTATTGACTGATGAGCTTTAATTAGGATAACAAACTGATAAGATTATTCACACCACTAGGTACCATATTTCAGTGCAAATCTATTCATATTATGCGTGCAATTGTGTGGGAATGTTGGAATCGTCTCTCGTATTTTCTCTCGATTCCAAAATTCTTGATATTTCGATCTACTTTGAGTGCTTTCTTCCGATAATTCCGGTGTCCTCTCCCAATTTAGTCAATTTCTAATCACTATTATTGATACAAGTATTTTGTAGCGAGCTTATTATTGTATATGTAAATATGATGATTTCGTATTGTATCTGGGTAAATGAGATGCTTTCATTCTGGCGATCGCGAGGGGAATGATCAAATGTACAACAGAAATCGATATTGAAGGTACGGTAATCAGATTACGGTAGTCTCCGTCACAGGTTGGGGCTGGTGCGACAAATTACAAGTAGGAACTGCGAAAGCCCTGAGCCATGAGCCTAAACCCGCGTCAGATTGGCAGTAGGGAAAACAACGAAATAGCATACAATACAGTAACCCGGGTCGGTATGACTAGATGAAAGGAGTACGGTAGATGGAACTTCTGCACTTTTGGTCCATTTCTTTGGTTCTTCCTGAGAGATGACTGGACCGAAGAGCGCCGAGGTACCGGTGTACGATAGGGGTACGGTAGGGGTACGATAAGTCACAACTCATACTATCGTGTTCTCGCTAAAGAAGAAGGAGGGTCCTTGCGCGAACTTGGGCGATCGCGAAATGGATCGCCGTAGAGAGGACCCACGTCGAACGATCGAATTCCGTAGCGAGTCGACTCTTCCTGCACTGGCGAGGGTTATTCTCGCAAGGAGAAGTTCTAGCACTAGAGCTACAATACAACTAGAAGTCTAGCTACGTACCCAGGTATGAATTAGTACCTGCCACGCTTCCATCCTCGCTCTTCAGGTTGCCACAGCAGCGAAATGCGCAGACGCACACTGAAACATAATAAGTAAATAAAATATCATAAATGATTCAAAAAGGCGGGGATGAAAATGACTACGGTATTCAGTACAATATCGACTTTTCATGAGCAACTGTGCTCCGATTCCAGTCAATTGTCTGCGTTTTTTCCTAGTTTGTAAGCCTAATTTGAATGTTTCAATTATAGTTCGTTCAGTCGTCATGTGCCAGATGCTGATGGCGTCGTCGGTGAGGCGACGCGCGCACTCGGCGCCTTCTCGCAGCGAAATCGCCGCTTTCCACGTAAGTTAAGTTTCTTTCCATACTACGCCCAAAGTTGCACGTTTATATTGCTTTTTGCCCAACTTCTTCGAAAATCACGAGTGTGCCTGCTCTTGTTGTTCTCCCAAAACTGCTACTTACTTATACTTCCGCGCGCACGCGCTAAGCCCTTTCCCTCCACCGAGTGAGTGAGTGGCGGGGGTTTAATCGGACGACGACTGGGTCCCATTGACAGCTGTACTCTCTGCGTGTCGAGATGAAAACACGACAAGAGAGCTGTCGCTTTCTCCCCTCCCCGATTCTTTCCCTAGTCTCTCGACTCTCTACTCAGGTTATATCACACGACTCGGGGAACAGGTGGCTTGCCTGAGTTGCAAGAAAGAGGGAAAAGAGACGGGGTTGAGTGTCGATCCGTGATGGAATGTTGACTTTGTGATCGAGTGAGGCAGGCTTTTCTGACCCTAGAGTCGTAAATCAGTCCTTCGACGAGAGGTCGCAGAGGACTAACCCTTATTCTACTGATACTCACACTAAAAGAGATCAGGAAGACGAAATTTGATAGCGACGGTTTTAGGTTTTGAGAAAGTAATAGAATCTTCTCGATGGCAAATTTGAGTAAAGTGGACAACAACTGCAATGAGCACAAGAGAGTGCGGGTATTTGAGAGACGGCGGGGAAGAGAAGATGTGCATTATTGCCAATAAACAAACGAAGATTGATGAGAGAAACGAGGCGAACAGGTCTGATCGATGCAGTGTTCGACTATTGGAAACAGGAAACGATTTAATTAATTATTAAGTCGCTGGTGTTCGGTATTTGAATATTGGTCTACTAAGAGACTACTCAGCAGGTGTCTAGTGCACATACTTGTCAATCCACTTGTACCGTGACTTTCACTAAGTACATTCCTCGATTTCTGACCGACTTACGCGTGATAATTATCGTCAACGCGACAGCGACTCCCACTGAGACAACCAGAGATAGCGTTCCTAAAATGGTTACGGTATCGCTTACTGTAGTCCTACAGTTTCTGACCAGTATCGACGCGGGTCTCCGGTTCTCCGTTCAATTCCCGTCGAATCGACCCTGAAATCGATTAATCGTGAAATCGTTTCGTGCTTTGGTTGTTTGCCCCAGGCAGTTTTCGCCCGATGAAAGCGACATTTACTCAGACGATAAAACTTGAAGGAGGCAGAACCCATCAAGTCTTGAGAGTGGCAGGCTCTCCCCCATTCTTATCCTCCTCCCGTCTTCCATTCAACTACTTGAGAACAACGACATGTGCTGCGCTTCCGCATTCCTAGTTGAGTTACGAGGCTCGGTTTCGTTTCAGAGATCTGACATAGTGCTGTTCTCTGATTCTTCGAAACGTTATCTTCAAAATGTATTGCAAGTTCCACAGTACAAAGGAAGTTTCGGAAGCAGCCCTAGCCACTTTTGGAAGTGTATTGAGACGCCCCCAAAGTGCGTTACATAAAGTGAGTTACGAGTAATAGAATCTTACCGATAACTTCCGTAAGCGCGCTGTACCACTCGTCTCCCTGGGCAAGGTTGTTCACTTTGTTCAGGATGGCTCGTCGTTCCTGAAATCGATCGATAACTGATGAATACAGTAAGATACAGTACCTCAACCGTCACGTATCGCTCTGCCAGCCGAGCTGGCCAGATAATCATCTGGAATGAAGCAGATTATCTCTGAATTCACAGCGATTGATCTCTCGCCTCGCCGACTGATTCCCATTGAGTAATGAGAAGAGAGAGGCAGGGGATGAATTATGAGAGAAAGAGGAGAAGAAGCGCTAGAGGATACTCTAAGCTAGCTTCCTTCCTCCTTTCTCCCCTCCATTATTTTAGGCGAGAGTTCCCATAGATTATCCGTAAAGGAGTCATGAGGAAGGAACCCCTGGCTATTATGGGCAGGAACTGCTACTAAGCTTACGCTAGAAATGAAGCAATGGAATCAACAGAATAATAAGATAAATAACTAAGAAATTGGATTCAATGAGCGAACCTTCTTGTAGTGTTGCCATACAAAGATGATGATTGAGTTTCCGCAATCGCCCAGGGCCCATTTACCCTCGAGTGATCGGCAGAAGCCTTCGGAACGGACTGTGAGATCACTGAAATAGCGATTTGCTTTCACATTAGAATATCTTTCAAGTTTCATAAATTCGATCAAGAGCTCGATTAATCTAGAAAATGTGAATTCGATTTCGTTTTGCATTCGCAATCTTGGTGCGTCTTCTCCACGCTTATTTCGATAATTCATGATGAATCATCGGTACTTTCTGTTCTTTTTGGTCCGACCATTCTCATTCCCCGCCTCAATCCTCAATAAGAGCTGTCCATTGAGAAGATTAACACTCAAAAGAGCAACTCACTGCTCGCCCGGTGAGTGCATGGACATTTGCACATTCTTGAGGATGGCAATGGAGACGACGAATCCATGCAGTGGACCGCCGTCGCTGTCGAGACCGCCTGAGTCATCGTTTATTGACTTGATTGCGTAATTATTACGTAATATCAGTCAATTGAGTTCTGACTAATGAAAGTTGCTAACTTTTCTGCCATGGTTTTCGAAATAGTATCGGTTTTCGATGAATATTCGCAAGAGAATATGACGGGTAACATATTATGCGAATTACTCACCCGAACACTGACTCCTTCGCTGGCAAGGACAGGGAGTCGAGAGCGTGAGGTCGTGAAGCATTGCGTTGAGCCAGGTGGCTGCAATCATTCATTTTTCATCGGCTTTGGGTTTTCATCAACCCGCATTTCCTCAGACTTTACTTCTTCATTCCTGTTGAAAAATATACAAAGAACAACTGGTAAACCAAATGAACTAACAATAAGAAGATTTCAAGAGCGCAGAATCACTAGTGCAGAGCTCGAAAATAGTTGGGAAACGCTTCTTGCACTATTGTTGTTGATGTGCCGCAACGTGTCAGTCATACTCAAGAAAGCAGTTGTGACTCACTCTGGCTCTTGTTCAGCACTCGATCGGGGTCGCAGATGTAGAGATTCTGATCGGGAGGGACATTGGCCTGGAATATTAACATAGCTCGAATTAATTTATTCTTCCTAGCAATAAAAAGAGAACAGTATCCAACTTAGGCGAATTTTTTATAATAAACTTAATAATTATCTTACCTGACACTGTTCACTACTGGCCCCTCGGATATCCGGAAATTCGGCGCTGGTCCACGCGATACCACTAGCTACACCTGAACATGTTACGGCATCGATCAGGTATCGATAACCTGGCCATACCTGTGACGCCGGGTAGTAAGCAGGAAATGAGGAAGAATAGCGGAAGCATATGGCGCGAGTGTGAATGAATGAGGGTGGAAGAATGAAGAAGAAGAAGGGAGAAGAATCTCTCAGAGAGGGAGAGAGAGAGGGTCCTCTGCTGATGGATGGAGAGACAAGACTCCTCCTTCTCTTTCCTCCCTCCCTCTTGATCCTCTTCCCTCCTTCCCCACTCGCCTCGACTCAACTGCTGCTACTCTTCTGCTGCCTATTGAAAGAAATCAATGCACAGCTTGAGAGAGGGGGTGGACAGGCGTTAGCGTGACTGGATTAGAGAAGTTGTG
The DNA here is from genome assembly GCA_900490845.1 of Pristionchus japonicus. NCBI lineage: Eukaryota > Metazoa > Nematoda > Chromadorea > Rhabditida > Neodiplogasteridae > Pristionchus > Pristionchus japonicus. The sequence goes on along the minus strand of LS515070.1, from coordinate 385,538 downwards.
ACACGGACGACTGATCTCTGGCGAAGAGTGGCAAATTGCTGGATACTTTTGACAATATATTGTATATTTTGGGTAATTCTTCTCTCTTGAAAGAAAAGAAGAGTGGACAGGAGCTAGCATGGCCCTCCGAGACTGGAGACTGAAAATCTGTCCTGACTGTGAGTGTGCCAAGAACTGTGATAGACAACAAGCAAACAAAACTTTTATACTTCTGCCTGTGATAATATATCCGGAGGACAAAATGGGGAGAATGCAAACAATTCTATTCTATAGCTCGAATCTGATGCTGATCATCCGTCAGATTCAGCAAGCGAGCTATGATGTACCCATCTCAGTTTGAAATATTTCCACGATGATGTGATGGAGAAAGTAGGTTGATCTGTTTCTCCGGGCCTCCTTCCAGGTTTCCGGGTCTCCTTTTGTTGCATATTTTCTCAGGGATGGGCCCTCATGAATAATGGGGTACACTGATGAGAGGTAAAGAATGTGCGTGATCTACGGTAGCTCAAACCCAGAGATCACCATGGAGATGCGTTGGCTTCTCCGCCTAACGAGCACATGTATACTCAAGACATGCTGTTAGAGTAGGAGGTAGTTCCTCTTCTATCCTCTCTCTTTTTCTATCAATTCCTGCATAGATCAGGCTCACAGTTCATTGGTGCCTCTCCTTTCAGAGAGTGTCCTACTGTCTATTCGCTCCCGAGTCAGACACTCGATCGGATGAAGCGATAGAGTGTAGGAAATCGAGAGTGTGTGACGCTTGCTATTCACTCCCGTCTCTCCGCTATCTCGCCTATCTACAGGGTACAATGAAACAGAGTGGAGTGCATACTGAGAGACGAGAGCGGCCAGAGAAGCGCTCTGTCACTCTCGATGCAGTGGGGCAGAGACGCAGGGGCACAGGTTGACTCGCTCACTTCCCTTTTTCTCCCTCCGTCTCTTTCGCCCGCAGCCTCTATCTCGTCTGTCGCCCCTCCACTCTTTCTCTTCTTTGAAACCTTCTTTTCCTCCTCCTCTCAATCGCAGGTCGCCTGCGACTCGAGGCGATGTTTGTTCTTGTCATGTTGATACTTGGGGCCTTAAACCTGGGGGCTGGTATCGATCTAATCAATCGCACCGACGCGGCAAACTCACATGCACAGACTAGAGCGAGCAACTCGCAAGCCTAGCACAGGTGTAATTCCCCCCTGTCTCTTTACCCTCGTGATCGCTACCTGGTTCCGTGTTTTGTGGCCTTTAATCGTCACGGTAGCCGATGTCGTTGCAAATTAACGAGATTTTGATGATTTTCGGTGGTTTTTCAGTGATTTTGACGCGGATTTTGTGAAAATTAAAGGATTTTTAGCAGTCGCAGCAGCACCCGTGGCTGCACCGAGCAGCAGCAGCAGCGATGTCGGACGGGTCGGCGATACTCGGTCAGATGGGACTCATGAACGGAATGGTGGCAGGTACGGTAGGGTACGATATCCGGATAAAGGCTCGGGGATCGAGAACTGATGTTTCAATGATGCCGTAGATGGAGGGAGCTTAGCTTCCGGCTAAGACGCGTTGGCGTGACCAGCCACCGCGTGGAACGGAGAGGAATATTTACGCGAAAGCCCGTCTCGCGCGCTCGGTATTTAGTGTTTTCCCTAATCGTCTTCTGCGCAAAATATCTGTTTTCCCGACGCAAATGTCAGTGATTCTTTGGTTTCGACCATTCTTCAACTACTTCACTTATTTCCTCACCGTTTTGTCCCAGGATGGCTTCTCACTTTGGTGAGCGGTACAGAACCCGTTCAGATATCAATAGGGGATACGCATTTCGTTGAAGCTGAAGAAGTTCCCGAATGTCCAGTCAATGAGTTAAAATGGCGTGAGGCAGAAACCTTACTCGCGGCCGTCGAAATAGAATAATTGTGCTGAAGAGTAGTCGTCTCTGGCCGTCCATAGAAGGAGACATCTGCACCAAAAGTCCGAAAGAACAAGAAAGCAGGCTTAATTATAGACGGGGATTTGCTCAAACATGTTTACATGTTACAATGTCGTGGGATTAGCGCATGATTGATATTTGCGATGATATTCAATGAATAGGGACAGTCTATTATGTCCATAGAAAGAAATCCGCACCAGAAGAACAAGAGATCAGGCTAAATTGCGCGCGGATTTGTTAATGTTCATGATGTTCGAACTGAATGGAAGGGATTAGGTTATGACGGAATGATTATAGTCTATGAACTAGCTAGAGTTTAGCTGATAACTTGCTAATTGTAAGCAATGTTGTCTTCTCGCAACTACATTTTTCTAAATGAAATTATTTTCTATACGAATATACTCGTGTGAAGAAACAAAAGAGCGAGTCTGAAACCTGGATAGAAATTGAGTAACGTTGTGAAAGACTGTATAAAGGGTAAATAATAAAATTAGCAATTAAAATATAATACTTCAATGCAGCCCTGGGCGCTGCCGCGTCCAACTCGCTCCTCTCCACGCCCTCCTCCCCACCAGCATCGAATGGGAACACGGCGACGCCGGCGAGTGCAGGTTGGTTGGGTCAATGGAGGGCTAACTTCCGCTAGATGGGGAGGGCGTCGCGCAAAACTCATGAAATTTCAACTTAGGGGGTTCGCAAAATGTTCAAGTTTACTATTTCGGAGTTCCGCAAATTTTATTGTTTTCCTTTCGGGATTCCGCAGCCCTGTGATATAGCAGATTATCAGCCCACCATTGGTTGGTTGAGTACTTCTCTCCTTCCCCGAACGAGTGTCTGGGCAACTTCATTCGATTGAAACTCAATCATTCTTCTGCAGAAGATGTGAATTGAATGAGATGAACTGAGTTAATTGAAGTTTCGTATTTGGCGAATCGGCGTGAAGCGCGAAAATATAGAGATCCGCATCATAGTTCATGCTAAGAGATCTGACCGAGTTTTGAGTACACTTTTACTCCAGTGCGTGAAACATATGTTTATCTCGCATAGCACCCGATCTTTCTTAACGCGCTATGTGGGATGTAGAGTTCGGATGCACTTTCAGTGCGCTGTCTTTGCATTTGTCAACCTTTGGACTGTGAGAAGTAATATCACCTGAGGCAAGGTCTAGTGGAAATGCAGAGAGATTGCTGACAGGTGAAAGCCGCTAAGTGATTACTGTTTCGCCACTGGCGGATTTGGTCTGGGGGGTGCGACTGTAAGGCTTCTCGGCGGATCCTAATGGTCACTATAGTTCACTACAGAACCGAGAATTGTTAAAACGAATATTCGGCTGCAGAAATCACGGTTGTATTCCCAGGTTCCGGCCCTGGCGGCAGCGGCTCCGCGGCCGAAGACATCTGCCTGGTGTGCCAGGACGCCAGCACCGGCTACCACTACGGCGTGCCGTCGTGCAACGGATGGTGCGTGCCAGTGGGAAATGTCTTTGTCGAAAATGTACACAAAAGTTAGGTGTGCTGCCACCGCATCTGTGTTTCTCCTAAAGGTTGTAAGCGGTGTGTGTTTGAGTTCGTGTATGTTTGGAGGAGGGTACGTGCACTCTAGCTTTCTTTAGACCCCTCCATTGTCCACTCTTGACCTTCTTGAGTGGTCAGGAGGAGAGGCGTATGTAGTTTGGAAGGAGGGGATAGGGAAGGATGGGGTGGTGCGCGGTGTATGAGGGCGCGGTTTAGTAAACGTCGTGCGTGTAGTTTGGAAGAGGGATCAGGGAGTTGAAGGGCTGTGGGAAAATCGTGCAGTCCGTCCAACATCCATCCCTTCTTCCCTAGTTTCCCCCCACGTCCAATGTTTGTGATGTTTGAGCGATGAAAACGCGGGGAAACGGATGCTGGGGGTCGAATGTCAGAGATTGGAAAGGAGAAGGGACTAGAGATGAGAAAATACGAATTCGGTAAATAGAATTTTGATTTCTAAGAAACAGAAAATCGATTACAACTACAGTGGAAAGACCGCTTCGACAATATATCCAGGGTGAAACTCAAACGAATTAGCCGTTCTGCGAACCCGACGTTATGATTACATTTAAAAATAGTGATTGACTAGTTGCTAATCGATAACTCATGGTGCTGGGTTACGGTAGAACGATTTAATCGATCGATCACTGATTTTATTGCAGCAAGACGTTCTTCCGACGGACGATCATGAAGAAGCAGTCGTTCACCTGCCAGAACGACGGGAACTGCCCCGTCGATAAGAGTGAGTTACCGTAATTCGTGAATCCACGCGGGACCAGACCTACAGTGTACAATCGGAATCATAGTGCTTCAATGGCTCTCGACAGACCAGAATTCGCTGTGGTTTTATAGTTCATCTTCAGTTAGTCAATCTATCAGAACGACCTCGCCATCGCGTCTTTACGCAAACCTTATTGCCCAAATTCGCCTGGTCATTCATCGATTCTCCGAACAACTCATTGATGGATCCGGAATAAATCTTACCGTATCCCTATCAGGTATCCGATGCGCGTGCCGTCACTGCCGCTTCGAGAAGTGCATCAAGGTCGGCATGGACAGGAATGGTGAGTGCGATTACGGTATTCTGTGGTTTATCGATTAAAATGATTTGGTAAACGTCCCTAGACTACTTCGGTTTCCCTGTCGTGCACATGAAACAATAATTAGTGGAATGGAAGTATGTAGAAACTATTCCCGTATTGAAGTAGAGTCGTGATTGAAAAAAATGAGACTAGTGATGACGCAATGCTTGCAGCGATCCAGCAGAACCGCGACCCGATCGGCTACACGAAGCGCACGCGGCGCTACCCGGCGGTGAAGACGGCCTTCGGATCGGTACGGTAGCGTCACCAGTTGATTCGATCGAGAAATGACTTCATTCGAGAACATGGTAGATACCCCGATGGAAGTAATCGAGAACTGAGTATATTTCGAGAATACGGTAGTCAATAGTCAATAGGCAGAGGCAATCGAGAACTAGCTTCATTCGAGGATACGGTAGCCACTTATCGATTCCAGACCGGTAATCTTAATCAATCTCTGTCGGACGCCGGATTCGGAGGAGGATCGAACATCCCCGCGCCGCTGTCGCTGATGACCAGTGAAATGGTGAGGAAATGAAACTTTGAGGCTTGAAGATTACCTAGGAATGACGTAATCGTTGGTGCAGAGTAGTCTTGTGAAATGTGATACAGATGTTGCGAGCACGCATATAAGTATTATTTCTGTGTAGCCGGAAAGTGGTAGTTTCGCTGAAGCAGCAATTTTCGAGGAGTGATGGAGATCGCTGAATAGAGCACGCTCTAGCCGAACAGATTGGGAGCAGTTTAGAATTTAGCGAGTGAGCTTGCGATCTCACCTTGTGCTCTCACTAGGTGAAACGGCTTAATTAAGAAACTTAATTAACTAATTAGTTAATCAATTAATTAGTTAATTAATAATCTCGCTGATTGCAGGCGGCTCGTTACGGATGCGCTTAATTAACTAATTATTTAATTAGCTAATTAATTATCTCGCTTATTGCAGGCGGCCCGCTACGGGATGGCCGGCCCGATGGGCAGCGACGAGAGCAGCCCCAAGCCGCCGCCCGTGGTATGTTTATGCAAAACATGTTCAATCATAAAGTCAACGGGAGATATCGATCATCTTGCATTTTTTTACATGAAACGCATTCAAGTCAATGGGGGAAATTCCGAGTGGTTCTATGTTGTAGGCACAGTGAAACATAAACGCAAGTATGCTTTTTGCAAATTTTCTTTTTGGTCTTAGGGTAGACAATTATGCCGTATGTGCCACAATGGATCGTGCGTTTTTAGCCGCCCGAGCAGAAGGAAGCGCAAGCGCGGGAGGACGCCTTCCTCGAGAAATTATACCGTTTTCGCTATTTAACGCTCGCGCCCTTGAAAAGGAATAAAAAAATGTTCCGCACGCTTTAAAATACGCTAAACATGCGCTACTTTTCAGCCACCCGAGCAGAAGGAGGCTCAGGCCCGGGAGGACGCTTTCCTCGATAGTTTAGAGTATTCTGTGATATGCGGTCCGCACATGCTAAGAAAAACCCGAAACTGCCACAAAATCAATGCACTTTTTCTATTGCAGCCACCCGAGCAGAAGGAGGCTCAGGCCCGGGAGGACGCTTTCCTCGAGAAGTTGGCCAAGTTCGAGGCGACGTGCGCGAAAGTCAGGAAGGTGTCGATGAGGACCGAGGAGCATCTGGTGAGAAAATTCAACAGCTCAACCTTGTTTTTTTCTCTCTTGAAACCGAGACTAAATACCATCAGTAGATGTGTGAAGGTTCGATTTTGTGCGTGTATAGTAAAAGATTGAGGAAAGTGTCGATGCGGACCGAGGAGCATCTGGTTAGTTTCCGAATTCAATAAATATCATACGTGGGCATCTTTGTTGCTAGAAGCAATACCCACCCGATTTTGAGTCCAAACCTCTCCCGATTTTGCTCATTTTTACCTTGAAAGGTGTAGTAACCCATCCGTTTTTGCTCAATCTCATCTAATACCCTCCCTATTCTAACTGCTGACAACAATTCCTGCCCACGTATGATAAATATTGTTTTGTGGAAAATGTGGAGAAAATGTAATGGGGCAATTTTGAACGTTTGTAAATTGCGGTTGCAAGAATCGTTCAAATATGGAGTTGTAGGCAATGTTTAATATATCTTCCCTTTCTTTTCTTATTTTCGAGGATTCTTTCTCCGTTGGGTGAATCGTAGAACAGTTTTCTGACCTGTCCCCGACATTCGGGAAGTGATGATAGGTTGTGCGAGATAGTGAGAGATGCTAAGATGACCCCTAATCGCAATCACTGAGCGACCATAGATAAGGGACTAGAACCTAGAGAGACTGGGTCTCTCTGGGAGTGATAAGGATGGAGACCCCCGATCACCCCATATGGACGGATCAATGGAGGGTGAAGGATGGATAAGAAGGGAATGGGTGCATAGCATGTGAAGCGGAGATCCATAGATTGAGGGTGTTGCAATCTGAGGTGCTTCTGAGTCATGGAAATGCGGTTGAGGGGCCTAGCCCTGAAAGTATGGTATCTTTCGTTCGATAACATCGATTTGAGACTACTTGAGTGTGTATTCTAAGAATCCATTATTCATCGAGGATGAAAATAACAACAAAATTTAGCTTTTCCCATGAAACCAGCTCGCTGCACTTACAATCATAGGTGATGATTCACGTAATTAGAGTTGTCTAATATAATAATAGCCACAAAGATGAAACAGAAACAATCACTTATTAATTAATTAATTAATTAATTAATTAATCTTGCCCCCTCTCCCTTCCTCCCTCTACACTTCACGCTCCGATCATCCGGCATTGTGCGGGAGCGTTCTCTGTTCGCTAGTTTGATTAATTAAATCAATTTACAGATCCAAGCAGTGTGCGGCCCCTGCAAGATGCTCGACCCCTCGTTCATGGAAGCAGTCGCGATGCAGCAGGTTGGGATTTGATCTTTGATCTTTAAACTGCCGACTCAAAGATGGAGTAATGATGAGGTACTAACAGTTGCAGCAAAGTTTGAGAGCACTCGCAGTTTTATGGATTTCGTCCAGGTGAATTGCCTCCGCTGGGGTTTCCTATAAATTGGCGCATCTGCTCTCAATAGTTTTCATTTCTGCTTGATTAGTAAAGTTAGTCACATTCCATATCCTTTTGGAAATGCAAATGAACACTGCCAGGAAAGTTAGTTGGATAGTTGAAAACTGTGCTCGTATTAGCATAGAGCGCACCTTTAGTGGAGCGACAATCGCGATTCTCTTGCATACGCGTTCTCTGTATTCGAACCAGCCCCCATTTCGACCATCCAAATCGCGTGAGAGTGATGTACAGTCAGTTATCAGTGATGTTATCACTGTCTGACCGACGAGAGACAAGGGGAAATGGAGAGAGCGAGGCTAGATCTCCCTATTTTGGGAAGCGATATTTGAATGAACAACCACAAATCGACCATCTGATTGCAGTGGTTGTGAATGGGTGGAAGCCGATTAGAGGGGGGAAGAGGGGGATTTTCATTTGAGGGAAGTAGCAAATGGAGGGGAAAGTGGGATTACGAGAACTGCATGATTCAATAAAATGAGAGTGCTCGATTTTCGAAAGTGGATGCGCGCAAATGATGACAGTACTGAAAGGTTTGAGTCATCTGACGAAGGCTCGAAACCAAAAGATGGAAGATTACGGTGTGACTCACTAATCCCTGAATGGTATGGGGGAAGAAAACAGTGTCCAGATGAGGGGCCGGGCTCATTTCCGGGGATTAGTGTAATGGAGTTGGTAAGTCTCGCATTGTTTTCCGGGCCGTATGGTGGTATTGAGAGCGAAAATAGACATACAGGATGCGTTTCACAAGAGAACGAAGAAGTAGAACAGCACTAACTGAAAGCGATTTGCTTGTGAGGGTATCTTGTTAAACATTATCCCAAATTGAGTATTTATATATTAATTGATCAATTTTAATTAATTAATTAGCGCTAATTAAGAGTCTGGAGGAGATGGCCGAACCCCTACGACACGCCACCCAGTCCGACTACGCGCTGTGGCACGAAAGGGACTGGTGCGTGATGATCGAGTGGGCCAAGATCCTGCCGCCGTATTGCAGTCTGGCACTGGATGATAAGGTAAGAACAACTACTTCTATGCCGCAAGGTGAAGATAAGGAGTAAGGAACGCGGTTACCTTACTGAGGTGGATTCTTCGAATGAGAATAATACACAACACTAATTGTTCGATAGTTCCATCACATCACTCGCTATAGCCCCTGGTCCAACAACTTTTCTTTCCTTTTCTTTAGAGCATTACTTGAAACTGTTGGTCTATATTTAGGTTTCCGCAAGATGATAGAATGTAGGAAATGCGCTGGAGTCAATTGAATACTCATTTGGCGTTCTAAAAACTAAACTCTATTTTCGAAAATGATCAGCTCGCACTCCTCCGCCGCTCTGCGATCACCTTCCCCTCCCTCATTTCATGAATCTGAAACGTGATAGAATGAAGAAAACGCGCTTGATTCAATAAGAAGTTCGCACCGTATCTTGACCAAATTAATAGTTTTAACTTAAAAGCATTCAATAATTATTAATTAGTTATTAAATCCGCAGCTCGCCCTCCTCCGCCACTCGGCCATCACCTTCCCCTTCCCCTCCCTAGTTTCAGAGACCATTTTTTACACTACTGGCCCCGAACACTGGGCGTTTCCATGCTGCACAACTGTGATGGGGCGCAGAAAACGCGCTAGATTTACTAAGAAGTTCGCACCGTGTGTAAACCAAATTAATTATTAAGCAATCAATAGTTGACAATTAATTAATTAATCCTCAGCTCGCGCTCCTCCGCCACTCGGCCATCACCTTCCCCTCCCTCATTTCATGATTCAGAAATGTGATAGAATGATTTACGAAGAAGTTCGCACCGTATCTTGACCAAATCAATAGTTATGCAATTAATAAATATTAATCAAATATTAAATCCTCAGCTCGCGCTCCTCCGCCACTCTGCCATCACCTTCCCCTCCCTCATGGCGTGCTTCTATGTTTCAGCCTAGATATATATCGTTGTAAACGCGCTAAATTTATTGAGTTGAACTTCCTTGAGCGTAGAACAAGTAAATAACAGCGTTACAAATACCGTCAATTAATCGATAATCTTGTCTAGCTCGCGCTCCTCCGCCACTCGGCCATCACCTTCCCCTCCCTCATGGCGTGCTTCTACACGCCCAACGTCGGCCCCGACCGGATCATCCTGCTGAATGGTGAGGAGTTGTGCGGTCTTTGATCTTTGATCGCTGAGGCTTGTCGTTTGTGACCAGCACAGTGAACTGAGAGTTGGTCTGTGATTGATTGTTGCTTGTGAAAAGAGAAGCACTACGCAGAATTTCCAACAATGCACTGCCTAATCTTTACAGAAAGCGTTTGATTGCACTGAATTATGCAAGCTGTGAAGTATGAACATGCAAAGTGACCGTTCACCTTTCTGAAGGCGTCGCATCCTTTCCAGTTATACAAAACTCGTACAAAACTGCACAACTATCGTTATTTTACCGCTTTTGTAAGCAAAAATTGCACAGTGAAGTGCTATTTCACACTTTTTCGTTGTGATTCCGTGAGCCTATCCGCACCCATTCCAGTTCCAGGCGCGTACTTTGACCGTACGCCCGAGCCCACGCGGCCCATGGGCTTCAACAAGAAGAAGTACCAGGTAATCTTTGATCTTTGATCTCTAGGAATTGGTTTGATCTCTAGGAGATGTGCTCTGTATCGTGATCTCTAGCTAAACTTTTTTAGTTTTTATTTAAATAAGTAGAAGCACCAGGTGAGAGGAGGGATGGTTTTTGAAAAAGGCATTGATCTTCCCATTGCGCTGTCTTGATGAATTCTCATTTGATAATATAGTGAAACATAGAAAAACTGAAACACACGCCTCTTGATGAATCAATCGGAAAACGCTTCTGATCTTCGGTAGTTATAGTCCTTAGTGGTATCTATGTGCAACATTTGTAGTTTGATCTTTGATCTTCAATCTTTGACATCTTTTTTTCGTAGTTTGATCTTTGATCTCTCGCAGATGCTCGACCAACTGCTCGCGCCGATGCGCAAGATGGACATCGACATGACCGAGTTCTCCGCCTTCAAGGCCATCTTCTTCCTCAATCCGGGTGAGTTACAGAAAAATATAAGCGAATTGGAAACACAAATGCAGCTGCCTCGATGTCGGTTAGAGGGGCCAGAGGGGGAGGGGGGGGGGGTATTGAGAAGGTTCGAAAAATAAGTATATCGACATGACCGAGTTCTCCGCCATCAAAGCGATATTCTTCCTCAATCCTGGTAAGTGATACTGTTGAGTATATTCATTGACTCGAAACGTGAATGGGGTGTGGTGACGATACAAGCAGAATCGTTAACAGATCAACGTGGTTCATCCAAATTTGAGACGTTCGTGAAGCATAGAAGCGCCTTCCTCAGTCGGGGTTAAGAGGTGTTTGAGGGGATTAAATAGCAAAAATGATATTGACATGACCGAGTTATCCGCCTGCAAAGCGATATTCTACCTCAATCCGGGTGAGCTCTAGTTCTTTTAGGTTTCACACCTTGTTCAACAACGAGATGACTCTTACTTATTTAATATTTAGCATGATTATTTTTGAAAAGATAAACAGTAAGAGAAAATATTATAATCGAGTTCTCCGCTATCAAAGCGATATTCTTCCCCAACCCGTGTGTAAGATATGTTTCTTCTCGAGTAATTAATTAGTTAAATTAATTAATGAACCATTTCCAGACGCCGACGACGTCTCTGCAGTGTGCAAGCAGATTCTGTCCGATGGACGAGGGGGACTGACCAATGCCCTTTACCGGTATATGGTAAAGAAGCACGGAGTTGATGAGGCGGGAGATAGGTGAGTATGGTAGATTACGGTAGCCGATCGATAATCCGTTGAAGCTATAGGTTACGGTATCCAGAAGACTACGGTAATTATCGATTGATTTCAGGTTCGGCCGCCTCCTCCTGTTGGGTACGGTACTGGCGACGATGGCCGTAGAGATGAAGGAGGCCGTCGTGGTGGCGGACTTCTTCGATCAGGTATACGGTGGATTACGGTAGTGATTCGGTACAGTATCGATTACGGTAGTGATTAGGTACGGTATCGATTACGATAGTGATTGATTACGAGATTGGGCACTTCTTGGATTTATGGCAGGCAAACCATAACAGAATTTTTTTACTCACTATGTTTGAACGTTTCGTGCTGGTAACTGTAGCTTCGGGATACGATATCGATCGATACGATGTTGAGAAATTCGCCGCATTCGCTGCTCTGTTCTGGGGAATAAGCGATGTGAGTATGTCGGCGTATCGGCGCTTGTGCTGTTGATTGATTGATTGGACCTCCTCCTTCTCTATCTCTATCGATCTTTTGTGATAGACTATCATCACTGATAGGGTTTCAATGTAGTGACGGGATGACGTCATCCCATCGCTATAGCACAAGTGCCGATTCGTGTCCATGACGTGTAGTATCTATGTGGAGCATTTTGAGTTTGGTCTTTGATCTTTGATCTTAAACTGACTTTTTTAGATCGCCTTCTCCCATTTCGCCAAGCAGCTCCTGTTCGGAGTCAAGAAGGAGCAAGCGAGAATAGAGGGCGGCTCAGTCAGTGAATAGTCGCCCTCTAGTGGCGCACCCGGCGCACCCGGCGCACCACGCACCACACCACCTCCATATTTGCAATGCAGTACATACATTCCGCGCTCCTCGCTTTGTAGCATGTTTGCAAGCTAACGTAGATTCGATACCCAAGCCCGGTTGTGATTCTATACCGCACTCAGATTGAGATACACTCAGAGTATGTTCAGATTCTATGATATATTATGTTAGTCCGATAGTTACTGTTTTCCCCACCCTATCCTCACTCAGAGTTTACCCCGAAACTTCAACATGTACACACCACACAACTATTTTACACATCGCACTCAATTATTCTGTCGCAAATGCGACTGACAAACGCGCCTGATTCACCGAATTTTACGATTGCAGTTTGTATTCGTCTCCCATCTTCTAATTTTTTTGCGTCATTTTGTCTCCTCTTTTTCTCAAGTTCAATCGCCCATCTCTCGTTGTGTTTCGACTCGTAGCATCGTGTAATTGGTTAAGTACTACTCCAGATGTGATAAAGATGTATTATGTGAGAAAATAGGTGCTAACCCCCTCTGCGAACAAACGAATTACAAGGAAGGTTAAGAACAAGAAAAGATTCTTGTTCTTCTTATTGATGCTCTCAATGAATTTTATCGAGCGAGAATCGGAATGAAACATAACAAAAACAATAACAACAGTCACGTAAAACAAAAGGTACTCAATTCGTCGCCGATTCGATCCTCTGAATGCTGTCGACGATCGATTGACGAGTGCCTGGAAGTTATTCGATACCATCGATTCCTGATCATTATTGCCATTTCAAGTTGCCATCAAGCTAATGGAAGCCCCGTGAAACTCACTCCTCCATGCGCAGGAAACACAACAATCGCAATCGTTTCACTCAGCTATTTCCTCTAACTACCGTTTCTCTTACTCACTTATTCCCTTCATCATTCGCCTGCTCAAGCCCATCTTTCACTAGTCCTAGCTCGATTCATGCTGCATATAAAGTAAAAGATGCTCACCAGGCGAATTCTCCCCTCGCCTCCCTCCTTCTACCCCTACTCTCACATACTTTCTACATTCCCTTTATAGGCTTCGTCCTAGTCTAATCCTTTCAATTTCTAGTGTACCAAGTGTCAAGTGTGATCAGACACCAACCAGGCGTCTCCGCGTTCGCGATCGCGTCGCTTACTTCCGCTCCTTCCTTCTAGCGCTACTATTGCAACTTATTTGCATCTAGTCTATACCATAGATCAGAGACTCAACTACCTTTCTTTATTCTATATTTTGCATAGAAGTCAACGGTGAAACACCAACCGGGCGTCTCCGCAGCCGCGATCGCGTCGCTCAGCTCCTTCCGCCGCTGCGCCAGCAGTCGCTTCTCGCACGAACGAATCGATCGACCTAGATGATTAATTAATTATATTAATTAGCTAACTAGCAGCTCGCTCATCTCGTCAATATATATTTCTCGCCCGTACGCCCTCAATTATGATTTATGAGCTAATTAGTAGCTAATATAATTATTCGACACATGATTAATACCTATTCTTGAATAAACTTCGCATTCATTGATTTTGGAAAACCAGAAATCGATAATACGTTAGGTCTCACCACAGAACAGCAGGCGCACCGTGATCGGCTCCTTGTTGATGTGTCTGCAATTAATTAGTTAATTAATTAGGTGATTAAAGATTTCGCAGAGAACGTTTAGCGCTTCGGCATTGCGTTTATGTTATTCCCAAAGGTACCCTACTACTGAGGAAACCGCATGAGCCGGCATTCATTGTCGATGTGAAACACAAACCAATAGCCCCGACTTTCTTACTACTTCACCAAGAATAAAACCAGTTCGTGATTCAACCTGACTACGGTATCCCCACCATCTGTCCTACTGTACCTGACGAAGGGCAGGGCGGACAGCAGGAGGTGGCCGCACTCGGCGGGCAGCCGCAGCACCGAGACGTCGCCGTCCACCACTTTCACCTAGAAAGTCAGTTGGTGATTCCACTTGATTACGGTAGATGCGACATCAGGGTACTGTAGCAATGAATCGATAAACTCACATGCAGACTGGCGCGCACGGCGCCCGCGCCGTAGTCGCCGTGGATGCGGGTGACCTAGAATCGTCAGTTCGTGATCCATCGAGACTACGGTAGACACTATATTTGGCTACAGTAGCCTACCGTACCTGCTCGAGCACCGCCACGAACACGTGTCCCGGCGTGATTCCCGCCGTGCTGCCCGACGGGCCGGGCAGGATCTCGATCAGCGCGTATCTGCAGGGATTATTGATTATCGATTTTGTTTGAGAAATGACAGTTCTGGACGGCGACAGAACGTAGTTATCCGTACTTAGCATTGTCTAAAAAATCGAACAACATTCTTTTCAAGTTTTGTTTATTTTAGTTATGGAAAAATAGCAATCCGCTTCCACTGGTTTGACGAGATCCAATGAGATCATGTATTCCCACTGTAGCACCGACTCACCTATTCTTCAGCTTGACCATTTCCTCACTGCGGGTTGGCTGTCTGATACGGTATTCATCAAATATCGAATATTTTCCTCTCAATACTTCCAGATATCATTCAGGCATACGAAACCATCTCCAGACACACACAGTTCACAATAATTCATAATTTATCTTATACACTTCACAACAAAACATCAATAACAATCGCTATACAATCGATACTACCGTAATCTAGGTAGTGCGTCGTGCACTCTACACATTGCCTATCCGTCCAATTCAGCATTTGCACTGCTTGATCCATCGCGGGAACGCGGTCGTGTCCTTGATGTTGCGAATCTGCAGCAGCGTCTGCAAATAAAATCAGTTATCGATCGGAATAAAATCAGTCATCGATCAACCACCGTAACCCTCCTACCGTACCTGCATCAGTCGCTCGAATCCGATGCCGAATCCGCCCGACGGCGGCTTGCCGCGCTCACGCATCGAGGCGTACCTGCAATCGATATTTATCGATATTAGTTTACCCCTGTCAACTCTCTGTTACAGGCACACTTCTAATACTCGCTTCAAGAACAGAAAACTGTTTTGAGGATATTGAGCAAAAGAAAAATTCAATTAATTCAATTAAGAAAAATTCAATTTATTAATTGAATTTTTCTTTTGCTCATTATCCTGTCCATGTTCCGTACTCCACAATCGACAAATCAATAAGATACCGTACCACTCGAGTGCTTTGGGCAGATTCCCTTCGGGACAATGCGCCTCTAGCTCCTGCCTCGTCTAACCACATGCGATCAATAAACTACCGTCGCACTTTCCATAAAAATCGATACTACCGTACCACTCGAGTGCCTTTGGCAGCTTCCCGTCGGGACACTGCGCCTCCAGTTCTTGCCTCGTCGAGACACGCAGCGAACCGCCGACCAGTTCGCCCACGAACGGACAGAGCAGGTCGAAGGATTCGGTCTGCGAAATATCGATTTTTTCTCAATCAATTATCCATTACTTTCAAACTTCGCGCCATGAAACATTGTCGCAAAACCGCCTCTTAGAAATGCTGTCAATTGTGGGGTTCACGCGCTACCCAAAAACAATTACTTCAGCCTAATTCAACATTTCCCCTCCTCATCACCTCACTACTACTTAATCCTGACGATTTGTGTGCAGATACCCTTAGAGTGAAGCAAAGGTCATCCTCACCTCTCCCTCGCCACTCCGCTTCATGTAGAACGGCTTCTGCGCCGCCGGGAAATGCGTCACGAACACCTAGAGGATCATTAATTAATTAACTAATTAGCTAATTTAGATAATTAATTAATCAACTATTAATTAACCACCGGTTTTCCAAAGCTAGCAAAGGCATAGTCAGCAAACTATTTGACGAACTAATTAACTATCCCAACTAATTAATGTATAACCCGATCAACGCGCCGGTCCTTCAAAGTGGTCGATCAGCTCAAAGACAACTAAGAATCACCTAATTAGCTAATTAACTAACAAATTAACTAATCAGATCTTCAATCAACTCACCGGTCCCTTGAAGTGGTCGACCAGCGCGAGCTCGGCCGAGCGCGACAGCGACCCGCTCTCTGGCAGCTTGTGACCTGCATGAATTAGTGTTTCATAAGGACGGTAAAAAGTTGTGCATCCAGCATCATCAATTGTTCGCCATCCGATAGTTTTCCAAATAGTAAATCACACATATGACTTTAGAGGAAAAAGCAGTTCTAAAGCTTTTAATCTGGAGAGGAATGTTTAGGTTGCATGAACAATATAGCTGCTGAAACTAACAGAATCATCAATAACTTTTCGATTAATGTTCGAATAATAAATTTTCAAATCATTGCGGGGGTGGCAGTGGTGGGATCGAAAGGTGACGGGGTGGGGGTCTTCCGCAATTAAGGTCCGGGGACTTCGGTCCTCCGCAAAATGTTTTCTCTTATTGCTAGTCTCCCCATGAGAGGTGAAACGAAAAGGGAACACTTTTGGTTTAGAATCAACAAAGAAAATGCGTCCAAGCACTCTAACCTGAATTTCGTCATAATTTCTTTGTT
>LS515070.1:355408-366492 GCA_900490845.1 Pristionchus japonicus | reverse complement strand
TCGCTCTTCGCGACTCGCGCAGTAGACTGGAATAGGTTTAGCATCCGGATGGTGATTATTCTTTTCATCCAAACTTCGAAAGTTCTTGAATTTAGCGCGAAGCGCTTAAAAATTTTTGAAAACACGTTTCCGGGTTCCGTAAATCAGACTTTCGGGCTTCCGTAAAAAAATTCCTGTCACCTTTCCTAGCACATCACTGGGGGGTGGGCTATTTTCCAGACTCCGTTATCAGTTAGTATTTGGATAAAGCCTTTTTACCACAGCCTACCGTGTTCAAACAGCTGATTCTTTCAACTGACTCAATCAATCAATACTCCCCATCCACCGTACACTCACCAATTTCCTGCAGCACTCGCAGCGCCTCCTCATGTTTGATCCTCGGGATCCGCTCACTGCTCGCCAGAGAATCGGCGAGATGTCTCACCTGGAATATCGATCCCGTATCCTACCGTACTCTCATCGATCGACTAATCAATAACCTACCGTACTCAGCCCCGAGTACGCGCCGAGTGAGCGCGCGTCCGCCTCAGTTGGCGCGTGGGCGGCGCCGAGTAGCTCGCGCGCCATCGCGCGAAGATACGCTTCCGCCACGTCCATGATCTCGTCCAGACTGTCGCAGAGGGAGATCTCGATCTAGAAAATCAATCGATAATCGAGCCAATCGATGGATATCGTATACCCAACAGTACTACAATACTACAATAGTCAACCACCAGTAATCGAATTAATAAATTGATTGGCTTGCATTCATCATCTACTCTGGCGGTACTACAAACAAATATCTTCGTCACACTTAACATAGTGTGTGAAGCACAGACTCACAATCTACAATTTTATCCCCTCAATCCACCGTGTCAATTGTGAAAAACAGTATTTTTAGGTTCCAGCGTTGCCCTGCCTTACATGACAAATCAATCGATACCGCATACCAACCGTACCTCGAGCATCGAGAGCTCGCTCATATGCTTCGAGCTCTGATTTTCACCGTAACCCTACGGTAGTCGTTAATCACAGTATAATCGATACCGTATCTCAAAAATCGATGTCTACCGTAATCCCCTCAATCTACCGTACCTCGAGCATCGAGAACTCGCTCATGTGCGTTGAGCTCTGGTTCTTCTCGGCGCGGAAGGCGCGCGCGATCGTGTACACGCGCGAGATCCCGCTGAACAAACACAATATTAAAAACAACAACAACACCAACAACAATAACAACAACAACAATGCTTTAATTTATATTGTTATTATTTTTGTTGTTGTTATTGTTGTTATGATTAAACGCACGCCGTCACTGCCTCCAGATGCAGCTGCGAGGAGACGGACAGGAAGACGTCGTGCCCGAAGAAGGAATCCGCCGAGTTGTCGAGCTGAACAGTAACAATCAATATCCACCAAATTACAGTAGTATCCCGCAGAGAGTTCGCATCAGTACCAATCGATATCCCTACCGTACCCATTCCCTTCGAGAGCCTACCGTACCTTCACGACGAACGTCTCGCCGGCGCCCTCGCAGTCGTTCGCCGTGAGCACGGGCGTGTCGACGTGCACGAAGCTCGCGTCCTGAATTGATTATCGATTGATTAATTAATTAATTATATCCATGCTCACGCCGTTTAACATTTTAGTAATTTTTTTATTTTAGTAAACGCTAACACAATTTGAACAAACGCTTCCACAAATTGCAACCTTTTAATGGAGAGAAAATAACTTAATTTCGAAACCGCAACGCACCTGGAAGAATCGATGGGTGGCGGCGGTGAGGCGGGAGCGTAGCCTGATATTGGTGGATTATTTTATTATTTATTATACTCACACCTAGGATTCAGGCCTAGCAGTCTTCCCTTCTGGAAGAGTCTGGAAGACGTTCATGGTCTATCCAGCTCTCGATACGATAAACTCCTACCTGAGAACAGCGTGCAAGCCGCATACCCTTCCAAACTTTCATGTTAATCGATATTCCCTACGAGACCCTACCGTACCTGAGAACAGCCGCGAACTCATCCGACCGCGCCCTGAGCGACAGTGCGAGCCGCAGCTGGTCAGGAGTGAGGTCAGAGTAGCGCGGCTGCAACAATATGATCAAAAATGGGCGAAGAATCATGGTTTAAACTGTTTTGTTGAGTTAGGTTTCAGGAATTTGATATACTTCGATTGACGAGATATACACAATTGTCGTCGTCGGCTCGTCCTTTCTAATTTGAAAACAATTGAAACTCCTCACATCCTTATCCTTGGCCATCACGCTCGCCTCTGTAGCGTCCAATTCACAGTCCTGAATTGTTTTGAAATAATTTGAAAGTCTAAATTTCAAAATACGTTTCACAGTCCCAAGAGACTACAAAACTGAAGGCTTGTTTGCGCTAATTAGCAATTTAGTTAATTAGTAAACCAACTAATTAGCTAATTACCTGCAGACTGCCACCGCTCTCTCTCCACACACCGCGCGCTCGAAGGGCGGATCCGAGCGGGACCGAAGAGCACACGGAACGGGGAATCACTACCTGGAATGCAGTCGATACTACCGGAACCTCGCTGATGCGTGGTGCACTCAACATATTGCCTCTCACAAAACCGCGCCCAGCGGAAAATCACCAGATTGGTTAATTAGTTACTAGTCAATCGTAGACGAATATCTTTGTATTCAATACACCACGCAGTTCACATGTTCACTAAGAGGAGGAAATACTAGCGATCTCTCAACGTCCTAGTTTTACATAATGAATACTCTTGTGCTCGGCGGAATTATTGATGGAGTGGCAGTGTCACTAGCCTCAGAAACGAGCAGAATTATTTTCTTTGCTCTAACTATCTTACTATCATCACTCCCAAATGATACGTTTACTCAAATACTTGATCAATAGAGCAGTAACAATCGAGCAATCATCAATAAGTTGATCGATCTAACCCCACCTGTACGGTATCCGTGGACAGTCCATCGGAGACGTGCGCGAACGTCACGCCGCTCACGCGGTGCGCGCGCTTCACCCAGCCCTGGAATGAGAATTAAATAAAAATCAAAAGATAAAAAAAACTAAAAATCAAAAGATAAAAGTTGTATTCACGATCACAGCAGCAACGAATCTGCTCATGAAATGGTGAACAAGACAGTAAACACCTTACCCTCACTTCCACGCTGCTTGCAGGGTCAGCCTTCCTTCGCGACAGGCCGGCGACGGTCGGATGAGGGAGCACAGCGCCTGGGAGGATGGATTTGATTGAATGCGAAGGAAATTTAGCAGGAAATATAGAGTAAACGAAGACAAACCGCGCATACAACTGTCAATGTTGAAATAGTGTGCCCTAGTCGATAAGCATAAATGATTATCAGTTGCATAGGCATGTTTTAAATGTATTTACGCGTTATTTAGTCGATAAATAATGAGTTGAAACCAACCTGAATCGTTGCTTGCTGACGCCCTGCCTATTCTGCTGCATTCCGACAGTCGGAGACCCCTCAAAAGCGACGGTTTGAGCATATCGAGGATGCTGAATGCAATGATTACAAAACCAGGAAGATTGGTGATAAAACACAAGAGAAATCAATAAATTTCAAAACAATGAAACAGAAAAGGTCGAGGAAAATACCTACAGTACACCGAAATGCGAGCTATCAAGAAGTGACTTTTCAAATGGAGGATTTTCTCTTCAAAAATGTACAGCTTGTTTTCATTTTGTAATCCCTTATTCGTGAGTGGACGATTCAAGCATTCACGAAATGTTGGAGGAAGTAACTGAAAATATTGACTTCGTAGACAGTTATCGATTTTCTACATTGTTCAAGGTGCTGTTGTCCGTAACGGATCGCCAGTAGACGGAGAACCGCAACTGATACGGTAGCCTCCTTTCACCTTGGTACCGAATCCTCCTTTGACGACTCCCCGAAGAGTGACTCATCCAGAAAGCGATGGTCACTGTATCGGAAATCGTGATACTGTAACGATAATTTGAGAGGTCGTAGGCATCGAAGGACTAGCTATTGATGAAGACAGAGACACCAACGTAGATCTTCGATTTATTGCAATGGTGCAGTATCTTGCTGCTACAGTACACGGCTACTACCGTAACCTGCCTTATGATGCTACTACTTACAGCACGGTCGCCTGTCTGTCGCGAGCGCATGAGCGTGTGAAATTACATCCGTTTTGTTATGCTATTTTCACGTTCATTCAGTTCTCTGGCGATACTTCGTGAAGTCCGAAAGTTCAAGAAACGTAATTATTTTTATCTCTCACGTGCCTTAATATTTTTTACGCACAGTGATCTACGGAAATCGCATTAATAGCATGCTCGAATCGCTACTGTCGCTTGTTTACGTGGAACACGAGTGTAGACATGCATCACAACAGAGCTGTTACCAAGAAATCTACTAGTTGTAAAGCACAGAGTTATAAGGAAACGGTTAGGAGAATTGAGAACTTTGAGAGCTTGCCAACTCAACTTCCTGGTTCGAAGTACCCGACTGTTTCATGGTGGCTTAGCTTACAACTGTGAGGTTCAATGGCTTTATCGACACATGTACATACTTCCACTTTCAATGTATCAAAAACCCGCATTTTGATACAGCTATTTATTTATAAAGCATGTTGAAACAGAGAGTCAGTTAGAAATACTGATTGAAGTCAGTTCGAAACCGTCGATCTCCTCGGCGCAGCCAGTGAGAATTCAGTCACTTTGATCGCACATACTTTCCCTTTCAATGACTCAAAACAGCTTCATACATATTGGGGTGTCCCAGAATTTTTAGTAATCTTTTATTTTCTCCTTTGTTTTCGAACAAATTGAAACTATTCCATATACATCAGATAGACAAATTACTACTCTTTGATTTCGGGCAATGAAGTAAGGAATTCGTTAGACTTTGAATAATCTACGCAAATTTAAGTAAAGTTTTTTGGGATGTGAGATTTTAGTTTTTTTGCCAAATTTCGAGAACGCTTTGAGTGATTATTAGGTAAAGCAGCTTATCAGCATGCACAGTTGGCAAGGAGCCAAATGAGAGCGAATCTAATCTCGCAAATATCATTGCATCATCATTACGAAACTTATTAAAATTTGGCACTTTTTATTTTTTTATTGAAATGAAAGATTTTCAACTTACCGTTTACAGTCTACCATTCGTTCAACCACCTATGGGGCTTCTTGACATATTTTTCCTAGAACTAACGGATGAATAGAAGAAAATAAATTTTGAAAAATGCCCTAAGTGTACTCTATTGAAAAAAAAGTTTTTCAAAATTCAGGCCTCCTTTCGTTACCACTTGAGGTAAATGAAATATTAGTGCTCGACAATGATGCCTACAGTCACTGCCTACAGTGCTGGAAACCGCAGCTGTCAATCGTGATTCCCAGCGCCGTTACAAAAATTCAATGAGATCGCTCAAATATCGATTTTTCGTGTATTGCATCATTCATATGAAACCTATACCCAATTTTAGAGTCTGAAAAAATTCTTCAGGAATAGCATCAACCATCACTGAAGGCAACTTGCATTCAAGTGTTTTGGTAATTCCGAAATATTTTTTTGAAAAATATTACTAAAAATTGTGGGACACCCCAATAAAATCACTTTTATTACAAAGCATGTTGAAACAGACGAATCAATTCGACACAGTCGATCTCCTCGGTGCTGCTAGTGAGAATTCAGTGACGTTGATCGCCGACTCTAACTTAGCACACTTCGTGATTCAAAAAGCTTATTCTCAAACGGGGCAAACAGCGTGATCGAGCTTGAGAAATGGCGAGTAGCTGCCGATTTGTATGGTCAATTCGACACCGTTGATCTCCGTGGTGCTGCTAGTGAGAATTCAGCCACACTTATAGCCGGCCCTCCATAGACGAGGTGGAGGAAGGCCCTTCTGGAATGGAGTTGTCAAGTTGCCGAATAGATCAAATAAATAGCAAAATATTATTTGTTGAGCAGGACCCTCCTAATACTTAGTGCTTAAAGGTGAAATCACTAATCCCGGTAAGAGCGGCACTAATAGCGGGATGAAGGAGATGGAGAAAGGCCTTCCTGGAATGGAGTTGTCTGCGTGAAAGTCAGGATTCGAGAATTCATGAGTCTGGAGTCAAGCATGCGTGAAAGTCAAGAGAATGGAGTCAGGAGTCCAGACTGCTATTAGTGTTTTGTGTTTCTTACAGAATGGGTCAATGTCGCTCATCACCTACTCTGAAAATTTCACATTAAGAATTTGTTCTGAAACTCATCTCAAAATTCGAGTTTCGAGTGACCCGCAATAGTGAAGGAGAAAGCACAGCACAAACATTTACCGATACTCCTTCGTACAAACAATCATGATAATTGGATTGATCAGAGTGAAAGACGCCGGATTCTAAGCTACCCCGCAATCTACACGGGCCCCGTGATACCAGAAGATTGCCCTTACCGATACTCCTTAGTGCACACGAGCATGATGATCGGGTTGAGTAGAGGGAAGATGATCATTGCGTAAGAAGCGATCCAGGGACCCCACATTCTGGATGGCCCCGTTGCCTACCAGGAACCCTCAGACCTGAATATTTCTCTCACCTGTACTCCTTTGTGCATACAAGCATAATTATTGGATTGAGCAGAGGGAAGATAATCATGGAATAGGATGCGATCCAAGGCACGATTGCTGGAGAGTCGACGCGCGCTTGGATGAGGATCTGTAATCATGACATGTTATAATAGGATTCAAGAAGAAATCGCAGCTTCTTCATTCTACACTCATTCGACGCGACTTATCGAGTCTCTTATACTACGGCTAATACTCAACAACACTTATGGCTGCGGGTGAGTTGATGCGGGCTTGGATGAGGATCTAAAATTGATCAAGTTTTTTTTGGTATCTGATCACAGGCAGTCATTAGGAATGTCAGTAACTTCAGGCAAAAGTGAGATATAAAGTAAGTTTTAAGTCTCGCAATGTTTCAGATAAATTTTGAAAGTTTTAATGAAGCATCATTGTTGTAAGAAAATGCCGAGAATTCATTCTTTTCGCGAGTACCCGACGTCCCGGGTAGCGTTACATTTCAAACATAAAAAGCAAGGAATTAGGATAAATTGCTCACCGCCGGCACAAACCCGGGCAGGATCATGAAGAAGAAGGGGTTCAGGGCCTAAAATTCAATTTCACAAGCCAAAAACTGTAATAATGCGAAAAAAATTGGAAAATACCTGCAAAATAATCAGCGACAACACTTTCCTGTGCAGCTTTCTCACTCGATCGGACATCTTCTTGCGCCAGATGAAGGAGTGGATGCGCCAGCCGCAGACGAGCATCATTGCTGTAATAAGTTATAGTTTGCTTCTTTCCATTTCACGAGTTTGATGTAAGTTCGAGAATGTGAGACTATTGGCTATCAATTATCTTTTCTCGAATTCCAAAGCTTTTTTTCAAGGCACTACGCCGCAGAAGAGCATCATTGCTGCAATAATCACAGGAAAGAGATGTACGGATGATCGAAAAAAACTGCCCACCGCAGATATGTTTCATCCCGAGATCAAGAATGAAACAAACTACGAAAGGTGGTGAAGCGAACTCAGTCGTGGGATAAAATTGAAAAACCTAAACGTACATGTTGATCCAATCATCAGTAAGAAGAACAGAATCATGAGAGAAGCATACGCAGGGTCCTTGTGCTCCTGAAAAAATCGCTTTGTTTGTTAAAATTCTGATTTTAAGATCGTCTGATACAACATTCCCCATTCTTTCTGCGCGACTTAGGCCCTCATAATCTAATAGCTGCTGAAAGTTTTAACATTAAAATGAATTCCATTCGGATACAGACAAAGCACAAATTTCGAAAACAATCTATTGTTCCAATCTTATTTACTAGAAGTTCAATGATCAAGTTCTTTGATTCATCTTCATTACAGAAAAAGCACACTGAATTCTTGAAGTAATTCAGAAATATATTGTCCCGAGCATATAAACTTACTGAGATTAGTTCAACTACAGAAAAAGCACGCCGAACACGTGGAAAATTCCAATAGTACTCGCATTTTAAACAGTCGTATCGAACTTTCTTTGAAAAACACCGGAAAGTACGTTCAACCATCACGTTCTATGATTCCACTTTAGCTACTGACCACGCGTTGAATACGATTCATTCTCACTCTCTCACCAGCTAGAGAGACGAAAGTGTATGCGAAACGAAGAGACGACCAATCGAATTCTAATTTACGCTCACATTCTGAACGGTCGTATCAACTCCGCCGACAAAAAACCTCAATAATTCACCCCGATTCAAAAACTAAGGACAAAGTATTTTCCAGGTTATGGTCAACTACAGAAAAGCACGCTGAACACATGTCAATACAAATAATACCCACATTTTATCACTCAAACTTACATTCTGAACAGTCGTATCCACCCCGCCGACAAACACTTTCCTGAAGTCGGTTTGGAAGTGATCGTTGAGCTTGGTTGCTACCTGGAATGGCTATTCTTGTCTCGTAGATTTTAATAGTTGGTTGCTGCGGTTTCAAGACCGGAGATTACCTTCTCAACAAACGCCGCGGACGGAGTCATTCTGGACCATCGTATGGTCAGATAGGCTGTTGTGTAGGCTGTTCCTGTCAGTACGATGATTCCGACGAACCACGGTTTCTCGAACAGGCGATGGAGTCGGGGACTGAATGCTTTTCAATCGTATTTCAGGAATGATAATACCAAACATAGTGTATTGATAACATAATAATGAATCCCTCATTGCGATTTCTCAAATCAAAAATACCTGCAAGTTCCAGCATACTTGTACAGAAAGTTTGCCGTGCATAGTTGAATGATGATAATGTAGCAGGGCGACAACTGAAATGGATGCACTCGCAGTTGTGTTCATACGGCATCCCACTCAGCTTCAATAAACAAAAAAACAGGCGAGATTTCTAGTACAGTTGAGATCATTTTCATTCGATCTACGACACGTTTAGTCCGAGAAACAAGAATAGAATGAGGAAGAACTCACAAACAGTTTCTGGGTGTAGACTGGAATTTGTGAATCATGCAGGAAACTGCCAAAGAAGAGCACACCCATTTGATCATGGGCGAAGAAGAACTGAGATGGATCTAATGAGGAAAATTCATTGATGACATATGTATGATGCAATTTCTTACATCCAGACATGACTCTGCTCTTTCAAGATTTCCCTGTTTCAAGCCTAGAGATCTAGACAAAACAGGGTGATCTCTGCACATTTCTTATTAGGGAACTTCTTCGGTTGCTGGCCGACCCTTACTCCGAATGAAATGCTGGGCAGGAAATGAGAATGATAGGAAAGAATACTTTACGAATGAAGGCCAGCCAGCAACTGAAGAAGTGCAATTTGAACTCACCGGTTGCGAAAGGCACTGACAAATCGCATAGATTAGTCCCAAAATTGAGAATGCCAGCGAGAATTTACTGAAAAAATATTATATTACTAGACGGGTTGTGCCTCGCCAACGGCGCGGTTTTCGTCTTCGGTTAAGCTTACGTACGCTTAAAATACGATTTCGCTATAGCGGTCAAACGTAGTGAGGCCGCTCTACTTTATGTGGTAGTGATGATTTGATAAAAAAGGATAAACTCACACAGTTTTCCTGTCCAGATTCGTCGGTCTTGTTAGCATTAGGAATATTACTAGAGCATTCAGGGACACGGATAGGGTTGCGCCAATGATCGAACAGATGTTGAGAGGCAGGAACCCGGGGAGGATCTGAAGAGATCCGGAAACCGGTTTGTAACAGTATCCGGAACGCGGCTTTTGTCAACTAGCTCCGGTCCTAAAACCAGATGATTTAAAGAACGTCGAACTCACTTTCATGGTGTGTAGAGCGATAAGAATAGAGCGATAAGTGATACCGAGAGAACAGTCAGACTTGTTGTTCAGTGAAAATGATCTTGAGTCTGCCGATAATTGTCTCATTTAGTTCGTTGTTACGAAGAACGTGAGGGAACTGTGTGGAGTTCGATACTGACAAGCAAGAGGGATAACGCAAATTTGCAATAAAATTTTTACTCTCCGTTATCGCAGATAACTTTAATTCTTCATACCCACTCTTCCGGGTCCTAATTACCTGCTCCGTATTACAAACTTCACTGACAAGCAAGAGGGTCGCAAGGCAAGGATTTCAAGCGCCATTCTATTGATTTGGAAAACAAATATTTTCATCAGTGGTACATATTTACATTTTTGAATGTAATTGTTAAAAATTCATACGAAATAGAATGGATTACAAAAAAAGTCATTACAAATGATACAACTGGAAACAGTCCATAAATTCGAGCCACGGCTCACGATAGAAATATGTTGGACGGTTATTGCTATGAATGACCACTTTTTCTTTTCCTTTTGTTTTTAAGAGGTCACGAGCAAAAGAGTTCCAATGGAATATTTCGTCATCTAATAAAGGTCTTTTTATTTGGAGATAGACAATCGGCGTTGAACATGAGACTGAATGGATGAAATCACCTGAAATTCAAATTGGTAGGTCTTTACATCTCTAAAGTGCGTTCGTGAATAATTGCAGCTTACTCCATTCGAGTGCCTTGATATTTTCAAAACATATTATGTCGAACGCGCATGCCTTGTGCTTCGAAATCATTCCGTTCACAGTATCTCTGAAGAGATTCAGTGTCTTTCTTGCCTTTCTAAGAATTTCTTCACCGTATATCTAGACTGAAATCAGTTACGGATATCCCTTCGATCGGGACGTTTCGCATTGAGTTTTTGATATTGCCAATTGTCTCCTCTTGGAATTTATCCAAATGAAGCCAAGTAATATAATTTGTGTGATTGCCGAAACGAGTAAGAAAGGTAAACGCTTCATCAAAGTGTAGGTAGAAGCAAGTTTTTGTGAAACCATTTGACCAGATCTAGAAATAATTTTGATAGTGTATCCCCACCTTAGAGATTCATATGTAAAGGGAAAGCCTCCCCAGAAGAGAAGAAAGTATTAAGCCGAGTGAAGATCACATTCGTTTTGAATTGTCTAAGATCTAATTTGTTTTCACCATTAGGAAAACAACTTTCTTGTACTATTGTTCTTTAGTTATTTGTTTCGAGCGATGGTTGTTCATTCGAGCAATTAAAACACAAATTAAAACGCATTTAAATA
>LS515070.1:325191-336612 GCA_900490845.1 Pristionchus japonicus | reverse complement strand
CCTTAACGAGAAAAAATGCACTGTTGTACATTTTGGATCTCTAACTTCTCGTTCACAGTACTTTATCAATAGGATCCCTCTCACTGTTTCTCCTTCTATCAAAGACCTCGGTATTATTATGACTTCCTCTCTCAAGTTTAACGACCATATCTCTAGGATGGTCTCTAAAGCTAGAGCTAAGGTTAACCTCTTGTTTAAGAGACCGGATCGGGAAAAATTTACTATCCCCCGGACATCGCGCCAGGACATTCGATTCCGGCCTTCATACTGATAGGGCATGATATGCCTTTGACCTTGTTTACCAATATGATGATGAAACTGGCCAGGTTGCGGAACGCGGCGCGCTAGGTGCGAGTACATGGAAAAGTGATGAAAATTCATAACTTCTCAATGGAACAAGCTAGATCCAAAATTCCTTCTGCATTGTGTTAGGCATGTCCATGGTGTGCTGTGACACTACAGCGATCACATATGCGGCGGTTCTGGATTCAATTTTTCGAATAAGGCTTTCACATTTTCGAAGTTCTCAGTCCTTCATTGTCATTTGGGCCCATGCAAAGTAGGTATATGGATGTACCCCACACCCTTCCGCATCGAACCCACCACATATCCAGAAGATTTGAATTGGAAGATTTTTGAAAAGTTCATTTGTGTTGCCTGGTGTCAGTCTCAGGTCGAACTTTTCTACCAATACGTACATAGTTGCTTCGAGATTTATGAAACAAACCACTCTAGTAGTGTCACCTACCCATACAGAGAAAATGCATCGCCATAGGAGTCGATTCCGCGATCATGAGTTTTTCGGACCATGACCCGGGGTTCATGGTCTCGGACTGGCCCACCACCATGAACCCGGGGTCATGGTCCAAAATGGAGGTGAAAAGTCATGATGGAGGAACTTGATATACTATGCACCAGTGTATAGCACAGTTCCACAGTAGTGCACAATACCACGTGAGACTGTATTCTGAGCGACGTGGAATCGTGAATTGATTTTTTAAAAGAAAATTCAGAAAAAATCAGTTTGTAGTGATCGTATTACGGTATCACGTGGTTATGTGCACTACTGTGGAACTGTGCTATACACTGGTGCATAGTACATCAAGTTCCTCCATCATGACTTTTCACCTCCATTTTGGACCATGACCCCGGGTTCATGGTGGTGGGCCAGTCCGAGACCATGAACCCCGGGTCATGGTCCGAAAAACTCATGATCGCGGAATCGACTCCTATGGCGATGAACGTTCTCTGTATGGGTAGATGACACTACTAGAGTGGTTTGTTTCATAAATCTCGAAGCAACTATGCACGTATTGGTAGAAAAGTTCGACCTGAGACTGACACCTGGCAACACAAATGAACTTTTCAAAAATCTTCCAATTCAAATCTTCTGGATATGTGGTGGGTTCGATGCGGAAGGGTGTGGGGTACATCCATATACCTACTTTTCATGGGCCCAAATGACCATGAAGAACTGAGAACTTCGAAAATGTGAAAGCCCTATTCGAAAAATTGAATCCAGACCCGCCGCAAATTTGATCGCTATAGTGTCACAGCACACCATGGACATGCCTAACACAATGCAGAAGGAATTTTGGATCTAGCTTGTTCCATTGAGAAGTTATGAATTTTCATCACTTTTCCATGTACTCGCACCTGGCGCGCCGCGTTTCGCAACCTGGCCGGTTTCATCATCATATTGGTAAACAAGGTCAAAGGCCCATCATGCCCTATCAGTATGAAGGCCGGAAACGAAAGTCCTGGCGCGATGTCCGGAAAATCGTCAAAATGGTGAATTTTCTCGGAGCCGGTCTCTTAAGTGTTTCTTCACTGCTGATCCTGGCCTATACTCTCGTGCATTCACAACATTTATCAGACCACTTCTAGAATATGGTTCAGTTGTCTGGTCCCCGCACACCGTATGCCTAGCCAATCACATAGAAAGTGTGCAGCGCAATTTCTCCCGTCGTTTGCTCGCTCGCTGTAATATTCCTTATTCTTTCTACCCCGAGAGAATCACCCTGCTCTCGTTGCCCACTCTTGAACACAGGAGACTTATTTCCGATCTTCTCTTCCTTCACAAGTCTATTCATGGTTTCTACTCTTACGACCTCTCCAATCTATTTAAAATAGCTCCTCTTACTCGTAGCCTCCGCAGATCTCATATACTACGCATATCGCTACCCTATGCTCTCCCAAAGTCTCACTCTAGTTTCGTAACTAGAACAATTGACCAATGGAACGTGTTATCTGCAGAAATCGTTACAAGCTCTCCTAATAACTTCCGTTCTTTTATTCTATCTCTTCCTTCCATCTCTTTTTCTTCCGACTCTCTCTTGCGTCTTTAATACTTCTACCAAACTGCTGCTTCTCCCGAAGCCCCACCACCCCAAACCGATTCGCCACAAGACGACGGACCTCCACCAAATTCTAATGAAGATCTACGCGACATTTTTCTCTCTCCCTTACCTTGGTGGATAAATAATTGAATTGAATTGAATTGAAAGTGATCAAATCGAAGTTTATCACAATTAAAAAAACCGTTTCTACTTCCGCAGACAACAAACACATTCGAGCTCATGGTGCAAGTAAGAATCGAATAAATCCGCAAACTCAATCCAAGCTTCGCGATAAAAGGAGAACTGCTTATTTAACTCGAAAATCCGCACGTTTGCTGTTCCTTTATTGATGAGATCTTGTGCAAACGTTTTCCAAGACTTTCGGGACACATCCGACATTACGGCGTAAACAGTTATCTGAATAATCGGAACAAATTCGACCAGAGATTGAATAAAATCGCCTTTAAATTTCTGATCACACATCAAATTTTGCCGCCTATCTAAACGAAAAATACTCACCCCATTTTTTTTACTGATGACGAGCGTATAGCTCGAAACGTCTCGAACAGATGATAAAAGATCAATCATCAACTTTTCCTCCTCTCGTCTCACTTCTGGCTTAACTAAGAAGAATTCATAAGTTCAAAACTGTGTTTTGCATCCGTATGTTACAATAAAATAAAATATACATGAAACGTTTATTTGACTGAGGCAAGGGATTTGCTGCCACAAGATACAGTCAAGAGTTTCTCATCAAGTAATAATCGAATCGAACGTTTTCAGTCATAATGATAATAGTAGAAAGTGTGGGAGAACTCAAGCCATGGTTCACGATAATAGCGAGAATATAAATTATGATTGATTACTACCGCCTTGTCTATACCTTTCTTTTCGACGAGATCCCTAGCAAACGAGTCCCATGCACAGTCCGACTCGTTCTTGTACCGAAACATGATATATACAATTTGCACTACTTCGGAAATGGAATGAATGAAGTTGCCTGACATTTAAAAGGTTTTTTTAGAATTAAAATTATTCATGTACCCCATTCATCTTCTTTCAAATCGTTTCGAGTCGCCATTACAAATTCAAAAGCGCCATGGCGCTTGATCAATTCTTTCACCGTGTCACTGTAATGAAGGCTTGCATCTCGTTGACAGGGATCGCTTACCGAATGTTTTGGTTGCAATTAGTCGTGCATAATACCGCGTCAATTTGTATGTCACGCATCGGTTTGAGAGCGATCGCAAGATTTTCGCGATCGAATCCTTCAAAATCCAATCTAGCGATGCAATTTATGCTCCGAAAAATGCAACTTAGGTGCTGATTAGTAGACGTGGTTCCAAACTCAAGAGCGGCCACCGAACGAATTCTCTGCATTCTCTGTAAAATATTGTATTCTAGAAAGGGCGCATATAACAAAAAATAATACGCTTCTTACCTCTTTGTTCTCAACCGTGTTTCCATCTTTGAAAACATTTTCGAAATGTTCGCGATGCTTATCAATATACTCGATACCGACGATAAGCGTTTTGTTGTTCAGGTGTAGCCAAAGCAGGTCCACTTTTGGAAGTTTCACAACATATTTCTCCACAAGATAGTTGAAAGTCGGAGTAATCTGACATGGACTACGGTAACTGTATGAGAAGATGAGATAAATTAGGATATTAAAATTAAATAATGATAATAATATTCGCTCACCAGCCTCAAATTGTTCATGCGCTCCCATCGGTTTGTCTGGATGATAATTCTGATAATATCCAGAGGAAGAGTGGCGAGTGTGAGCTCGTCAGAAGAGAGTGAAAACATCTTGGGACGAGATCACAGTTGAACTGATAGCAACCTTCAGTGCGAAAATCCCGAAACAGAACGTGAAATTTTGAAAAAAAAGACTCTTGAGAGATGACATGTAGGACGCTTGGTATGTTGAACTAAACTAGCTTTAAGTGACAGTCGACAACTTAATCGTGTATCACACGAGCAACATTTCGCAAGTGCAATAGCTAACAAATCTAAACAAATTTTTAATCATTCTGGAGACAAGTGTTCGACTATTCTTTATTCCAAGTGATAATTACGGAAGGTATCCATGAACTCGAGCCATGGTTCACGATAAAACAAAATTTGTCGGTCATTGACATACATTTCCACTTTTTCTGCTCCTCTCGCAATGAGATCTTTTGCAAATTTTACAATGCGGAGTTTGGCAACAGCAGATCGTTCAGTTGCGAAGTGAAATTGAATAAGCGGAGTCAACCGCGTAATGTTTTTGATGAAATCACCTGCAAAACCACTTCGTTAGCTAATGAAACGAGTCCAAAAATGAGTATAAAATGAGTTGATACCCAGTGCACCAACGGGGATTTCTCTGCCAAATTTCACATCAAATGCAAATGTTTTATGCCTCACAATCAGCTCTGTAAGACCTTCTCTGAAATTATTTGTCATGTCGAATCAATAATAAACCATTTTGAATACCGAATATTTTGATTACAATCTTCGTTGATTGAAATCCCTTCAACTTGGATCTTACGCATAGATTCCTTTATAATATGTAGGTTTCCACTGTCAAAGTGCTCCAGTCGCAACCACCCAATGCGGCTAACTCCTCGGAATAACCGAGTGAGATGGTAACTAATTGATTTTGATGGAATTAAAACGTTCATTATCGCAGACTGACCACTCTGGAGAAATATCAATTGATTTTTATAATAATCAATAATTAAAATAGTTTATGCAAACCGTGCAATATAATTTCTTCAGTCCCTTTCGTTTTTGCAGAATTTGCTCAAAATGCGGGAGGTACTTTTCGTCGAAAGAAAAAAAAACTATTTTACATATCCCTGGTCGGTTAGAAATACACATTCTCAGCAGGGGTGGAAGTCCCGCGAAGTATGCGTCAATGATGATTTTCCAAGTCGGTGATATCTAAATCGCTTCAACTAAAAGTGGATTGTTTATGTTATCTACGCTCGCTGGCTCAACGAGATACAATAGTTATTATGTGTCATGTAATCATTGCAGTGGACTCTTATCTTACGAGGGAAAGTGGAGGATAGTTAAAATATAGGAGGGAGAGATGAGGTATAGAAATAGAATATCTGATCAAATTGAATTACTCACAAGTCTCCAGTTGTCCATTCTTTTTCCCATGTTGACTTTGGTAAAGATTCTGATGATGTCCGGAGGGAGATTGGCAAGAGTGAGAATAGGAGGTGTATCGGAGTCCATGCTCAATGAGAATTTTGGTTGTGGAAATTTTTGTTTTGCTATTCTTCGAATCATCAAGCGATCAAGCTAGTAAAGGACGCTTCGTATGCACAGTTTGACTCATCCTTGTGAAATCAAATTGCGCGTCTTGCACTTTTTTTGTCTTTCTCTGTGGCAGAAACAATAAGCGGGAAAGAAGAAATGTATCCATTAAACTTTGCTCAATGATGCCACGCGACAGGGCCTTTACTCATCAAATATGTTACGGAATATACAATGGTTTACTGACAGAAAATGAGGTATGAAGAAAATGAGGGCCAAGCTCTTGGTTTGTAATATCGCGTGTTCATGATTATCTGAAGGCTGTGATCATTCAATCCATTTTATTGTTAGATTTGATCTTTCGACATGCGCACATACATTAATCAGATTACAACGGTAAAGCCACAGAAAGTATATCCAGAAAAAATGTGCATGAATTCAAGCCATGGATCGCGATAGAAACAGAATCGATTGATTCCCCAATCCATTATCACTGCTCCGTCGCGTTTTGCGCTTATTAAATCACGAGCAAAACTATCCCAGGCAAGTTTGAAGTCCTCTGATACTTTTTCATATTTCGATATTTGAAGACACACGATCGGTACGGAATCTGCGAAAGTTCGAGTGAAATCCGCTGAAATGTATGCCATCATGACGCACATTCACGCACAAAAAAGCCTAAGATGTACCCCATTGGTCTTGAAGTAGATATTTATAAGTTCGCATAGCAAACGCAAATGACTGATGACGGTTAATCATTTTCTGAACTGTCTCCCTAAAGGCTATATCAATTAAATTAGAGACTAATTTTATTCTGACCTGATATCTTGAGTGCAACTGTCTGCGACTAAAATCTCATTGATTTTCACGCATCGCATTGCTTTATTTACCATTTCTAGTATTTCTTTTTCGAAATCACAAAGTGTCAACCATTCGATACAACTTGTACATTGAGAGATTCGAGTGAGGTAGCGAAAGGTTTTTGCTTCTTCTAATGGAAGATGAAAACCCACTCGAAGCACACTCTGAAAAAAACACAAATGGCTGTCTAAAAAAATATCCCTGCCTCATTCCATCCTTTGCAAAAACTTTTTCCATCAGGGATAATATTCTTGAACAAAGCGCGGTCGCAGCTGTATATTACAATTGAGATATAAAGTGCGCTATCTTCCAGTGCAATTCCCAACTGGTTCAACGGTGGAAGGGTGGCAAAATATTCGTCTACTATAATATTCCAATTCTTAGCTATCTGAATTACGACGTTCCGTGCTTGAAAATATTTTGAAAAAAAAACTCACGAGTCTAAAATTGTCCAGTTTCTCATCAAGATTTGCCCTTATGATCAATCGGATAATATCAAGAGGTAGAGAAGCCAGTGAAAGCTGTTCGGGAGGTGGTGAATCCATCCTTTACTGCGTACGTATAAATGTGAGCGAATGAAAAGAATTGAATTGAATTTGAAATGCGTGCAAGAAAACGATAAAAGGACGCGAAATAGGTATTGTGGGTACGCTTGCGTTTGCTGCAAAAGCAGCTGGCACTATCAAAAGCATTGTCGACTGTTCATACACTTTTCGTCATATTTGATAATAGATGATATTGTGTGATACGATTTCGTTATATCCAGTTTTTGTCGGAAAGAACATTCGATGACTTTTTCTAGAGAACCGTAAAATAAAGCCAGCAAAAGCTACGAAAATTGCGCTTGGAACTCAACGTACAATTTTTCGTTAAAGCGATATGCATACTTTCACAATTTATTGTACATGCACGCAAACTGTTTGTAACTATGGAATAGTCGAATATGAAATGTCAGAAAAATGTGCAAGAACTCTAGACATGGATCACGATAAAAACAGGAACGTTGGTTCAACCAATCCAAAATAACGGCTCCGTCTTTTCGATTACAAGCAAGTTCTTGCGAGAAAGTCTTCCATTTGTTTAGATGGTCTTCCGACGAACTGTGCTGGTGTGACAGTCGAAAACAAACTAATGGAACTGTATGTGCAATATCTTCAATGAAATCACCTGAAAAAGAGAGCATAATTAATTCGAAAAAACAAATATCCACACCCCAGACGTCTCTTTCGAGTATATTGCGCGCTAGGATGCCAAATGAGTATATTCGATGTCGCGAAATCAATTCTTTCAGTGTTTCCCTGAAAATAAGCATATTTCTTGTGCTTTCAGCATTTTCTCTCACCTTATATCAAGGTTGCAATTATCATCGATTAATATCTCTTCGATTATTTTGCAGTGCATCGCCATTTTGATTGATTCGAGACTAATTTTGCCGATAAAGTGCAACACCAACCATTGGATGCAGTTTGCATATTGGAAAATTCTGGTGATATAAGAAATAGTGTAAGCCGTTGATAAAGGTAGATCAACAGAAGTTAGGAGCATTCCCTGGTGTGAAATGATTATTGACATATTAGACGAATTAAGGCTCACTGTATTATTTGATTGTTTAAATTCCATGCCTTTGAGTAGAATTCGATCGAAATAAGCACGATCGTTTTCCGAAATCTCGAGATTAATTGAAAGTGTATCATTATTCTTGAGAATATGTGATATTTGACTGATTGTTTTAAGGTTCTTGAAATACGAGTCCACCAGGCTTTTCCAAGTTGGGCTTATCTGCAAATTGATCGTATTTTAAAATATATCACGCCTCTCACGTAAGAATCGACTCAAAATGACTGAATCTGTCAGCGGGCCAAATTTTTAAGTCTGGTTTTCGGCGGTTTTGGGCCCTCCTAGACCCCCCTAGGCCCCCTGTGAAAGGATTAGTGATAGTGATGATTCCCCGAAGAGCTGCAGCACCTGTAAGATGCAGCCTGTCAACTTCAAGGCCTCGGTTCTACCCTTCAACGTGAACAAAAAATAGAGTTCGGGACCTGTTTCGGAATGTCCTATTGATGCTCTATCGACTCACACCGATTGCGAATCGATATCTCTACTCTTCTTCGAGATATTCGCATCGAGGTGTATCTCGAAAACTGCTCGTAAACCCACGATTTTTATCTCATATTCGGATAGCTCTCATCAAGGGCAATCGAATGGTACCCCTGAAGTCCCAAATTGGTGAGGAGTAACTGATTTTCCATGTCGAAAAACCGAAAAATCAATCAAAACCATAAAAATCCAATCAATCGCGCGTGAAACGCAAATGAAAATGATGCAGATGAGACCGTGCCATTGCCCTCGAAAGAGTGGAATGGGATTGCGTTTCACTCGCCATTGATTGGAATTTTATGATTTTGATTGATTTTTCGGTTTTTCGGCATGGAACACCAGTTACTCCTCACCAATTTGGGACTTCAGGGGTACCATTCGACTGCCCTTGATGAGAGCTATCCGAATATGAGATAAAAATCGTGGGTTGTCGAGCAGTTTTCGAGACACACCTCGATGTAAATATCTCGAAGAAGAGACAAGACATCGATTCGCTATCGGTGTGGGTCGATAGAGCATCAATAGGACATTCCGAAACAGGTCCCGAATTCTATTTTCTGTTCACGTTGAAGGGTAGAACCGAGGCCTTGAAGTTGACAGGCTGCATCTTACAGGTGCTGCAGCTCTTCGGGGAATCATCACTATCACTAATCCTTTCACAGGGGGGCCTAGGGGGGTCTAGGAGGGGCCAAAACCGCCGAAAACCAGACTTCGAAATTTGGCCCGATGACAGATTCAGGTCGATTCTTAGGTGAGAGGCGTGATATATGAGCCCATTCGCGTAAGAATCGAACAAGTACTGGCACAGCACAAAATGGTCAATTCTCTGACAAGCTGGGATTTGGGGTTCTCCTCAATGCTAAAGACGATGGTCATGTTCATTTTTCATTTTGAGCCTTCGTTGGCTCCAGACGACGTCACGTCGAAAGCAATCTTTTATTTGTTTCATCTCCAACTGCTACCCTAAAATTAAGTGAAAATGGCTCTAGGGCTAAAAATTGGAGGCGGTTACGTCTGTAATTTTTATTTTTTTCTAATTTCAAAAATATTTTTGTTACAAAATTCAACTTTTTGTTGGCTCATTTGTAAGAAGAGCGACCTATACAGAAATGACCGGCATGAGGTGAGGATTCTAAAAATATTTTTTTCAGAATTTTAAAATATATACTTTTAGAATGGCGATAAATAGAGTGATCTGAAAACGACGTCCTCGACCTTGTTTACTCCCTTCCCTGGCCTCGCTGACCTTCCCTCCCCTTTGATCTACCCTCTTCCTCCCTCTCGTCTGCCTCCCTCCTCTGCGTCTCTGGCGCTCTCTCCGCTCTCTCACTTTCACACACTCTCTCGCCTCTTCTCATCTGAGTGACAAGAAGATTTCATTAGCAAACGCATTCATTACTTGAATTTTTATCAGCTTTTTGTAACGACAAATTTGAATCAACAACAATAGCACAGATACGATATTCTGCGGTATTGGGCTTGCTCACAGCTGTTCTTCAAACTCATCTTCAGAATTCGTTTGCATGCATGCTTCAGAATTGAATGCGTTTGCTAATGAAATATTCTTGTCACTCAGATGAGAAGAGGCGAGAGAGCGTGTGAAAGTGATAGAGCGGAGAGAGCGCCAGAGACGCAGAGGAGGGAGGCAGACGAGAGGGAGGAAGAGGGTAGATCAAAGGGGAGGGAAGGTCAGCGAGGCCAGGGAAGGGAGTAAACAAGGTCGAGGGCGTCGTTTTCAGATCACTTTATTTATCGCCATTCTAAAAGTATATATTTTAAAATTCTGAAAAAAAATATTTTTAGAATCCTCACCTCATGCCGGTCATTTCTGTATAGGTCGCTCTTCTTACAAATGAGGCAACAAAAAGTTGCATTTTGTAACAAAAATATTTTTGAAATTAGAAAAAAATAAAAATTACAGACGTAACCGCCTCCAATTTTTAGCCCTAGAGCCATTTTCACTTAATTTTAGGGTAGCAGTTGGAGATGAAACAAATAAAAGATTGTTTTCGACGTGACGTCGTCTGGAGCCAACGAAGGCTCAAAATGAAAAATGAACATGACCATCGTCTTTAGCATTGTCGAGAACCCCAAATCCCAGCTTGTCAGAAAATTGACCATTTTGTGCTGTGCCAGATGCTTTAAGATTTGTTCGATTCTTACGCGAACGGGCTCATATTTTGATAATACGAAAACTAAATATAAAACACTCCCGAGTCGCAATGGATCTAATTTTTCCTCAGTGCTCATTCGTATGATCATTCTGATAATATCAGGAGGGAGAGAGGCTAGCGAAATATGGTTAGCTGAAAATCCAAAGGTTCTCCGCAAGAGCCTTCGTAAAAAGTTAAACATGAGGGAAGACGATCAATGATCTGCAAAAAGTACGACATTTCGAAAAATACAAGTAATTTTTATGCAACGTCAAGCGATTTTACAGTCGAACGACAAAGCTAGGTGGGACCCACTGGTAAGGATAGCTGTTAGACAACCTGATGCTCCGTTCTTTTCTCACAACTTCCTCTGATGTGCTGTTGAAAGCTTACAAGATTTACATTCGCCCGTTGCTTGAATCCTCGACCATCATTTGGAATCCCACTGCTATTGGCTTAGTCAATAGAGTAGAGTCGGTACAGCGAGAGTTTACGAGGCGAGTGCTTTGGCGCTCCCATATTCCCTACCTCCCCTACCCTGAGCGGCTTAAACTTTTCCAACTGGAAACGCTTGAATATCGCCGTGCGCTGACCGACATGTACTTTCTATATGATTCAGTGCATGGATTTGTTAGCTTCGACTCTTCTAATCTATACTCGATCTCTCCTCTTACTCGTAGCCTGCGTTCCAATCATAGCTTACGCGTCGCAATTCCGTA
>LS515070.1:306560-324739 GCA_900490845.1 Pristionchus japonicus | reverse complement strand
TTCCCTACCTCCCCTACCCTGAGCGGCTTAAACTTTTCCAACTGGAAACGCTTGAATATCGCCGTGCGCTGACCGACATGTACTTTCTATATGATTCAGTGCATGGATTTGTTAGCTTCGACTCTTCTAATCTATACTCGATCTCTCCTCTTACTCGTAGCCTGCGTTCCAATCATAGCTTACGCGTCGCAATTCCGTATATCACGCCAGTTTATTTGTCTTCTTGTGCAACGCGATCCCTAACACTCTGGAACTCCCTTCCCTCCCAAGTAGTAACCATGGCCCGTTTCTCTTACCGTAAAAACATCAGAAAATCACCCTCTTCTGTCATCCAATACTCCCACATTAAATTGTAACACGGACTGCCACAAAAACTCTTCCCAACAGCTCGCCTGAGCTCTAATACCACCTGTTGCCCATTATCTGTCACTCCCCTTATTAAACGCGTTGGTGAATAAAGAATAAAGACAATACAGACGCGAATGTATTGTTTCTGTTATGCGTGGAGTGAATCTGATAGAGCTCTTTAGCAGAGAGTTGTTTTTGACACGCCTAGAATTTGAATCCACTATTTGTTCAAGTTTTTTTTGAGGAAATGGAGTGATGAACACTTCATTCATTTCAGGTGATTCTGAATCTATAAATCTGAACGTACGTATAAACGGATGCCGACGAATCGATAGCGTGTATTGCGATTTGAAAATCGCATGAAAATTGCGTGCTTTTGCTAGTCGGCTGTTTAATGTTTAAACAGTGTTTATTGCGTCTTAAATTCGTTCTATCCAATTGCCTACAAAAATGCAGGAACATTGCCGATAATTCTACATCTAGGCTTCGTTTGTCGGAAAGAACATTGAATGAATATTATAGTAGATTTTCGTTTGAGAATCGACGAATAA
This sequence comes from Pristionchus japonicus, assembly GCA_900490845.1. Lineage (NCBI taxonomy): Eukaryota > Metazoa > Nematoda > Chromadorea > Rhabditida > Neodiplogasteridae > Pristionchus > Pristionchus japonicus. Next base: position 323,840 of record LS515070.1, on the reverse strand, counting down.
AGCTTAACGTACGTATAAACAGATGCAAACGAATCGATGGTGTGTAATGAAATTTGAAAACCGCATGAAAAATGCGTGCTTTTGCTAATCGGCTGTTTATTGCGTCTTAAATTCGTTCTGTCCAATTGCCTAAAAAAATGCATCGACATTGTCGATAATTATACATATAGGCTTCACGGCTCGTTACGATAGTGGAGCCGTGAACCTAGAACGACCGCGTCTCGCGTGAGATTCCCGCGCGACGCGCCGTTCAAATCGAGTGACAAAGTTGCTTAACAAGGCATCGAAACCCCTTGTTTCGCAACGGCGTCACTCCTCTTTCGCAAGGCGAGGCTGGTCTATATGTAAACATCGCGCGCTCTAGACGCGACGGGTAAGGGACTTGGGTGGCTTTCGCAACATTTCACAACCCTGAAGCAATAGTTCGCCGCGCGCGTTGCGGTTGTTTCAGATTCGTCCTAACTTGCCGTGGCTTCGTTTGTCGGAAAGAACATTGAATGAATATTAGAAGATTTTCATTTGAGAATAAAGTCCGCAGCAACAGCAGAAATAATGCTCAAAACTATTCATGAATTCAAGCCAAGGTTCACGATAGTAGTAGGTAGTATGATCAAAACTTGTGCAAGCAACCATCTGCCTATCTTTGACAAGGTCTTGAGCAAAACGATCCCAATATCGATTGGAACCTTCAGTCCGAAAGAAATCTTCGCCAAAGTTAATGTTGATAATGGGGGTTGCAACGGAGACTGATTGAATAAACTCGCCTGCAAGAAGTTGCGTTTTCAGTTAGCGATAAGCGAAAATGATCAGAAGAACACCCTCATTTATCATTCAAACCTCCCAAATTAAAATTGTAACCCGGTATGCCACAAAAAAACCTCTCCAAACAGGCCGCCAGAGCCTAATACCACCTGTTGCCCATTCTCTGGCATTCCCCTCACTAACCGCGTGGAGAATAAAGTATAAAGTACAAAAAAACGAACCCCACACGCGTTCATCGATACTTTCGTAGGTACGAGAAGTTATGCCGAACGTATCTACGTTATGAATCGAAATCATTTTCTTCAGAGTGTCACTGCGAAAAAATCATTGAGATTACAAAACTTCGATCTTACCGAACGTTTGGATTGCAAGTGTCCTGCACAGCAATCTCTTCAATTTTCATAGACCGCATCGTATTTCTTACGAATTGTAGCTCTTCTTCGTCAAAATGATTCAAATACAGGCAACCAATGCGATTAGTATGTTGAAAGATGCGAGTAAGATATCGATCAGTGGACGACTCGCCTAACGGTAGCCAGAATGCCGCGTGTAAGGGAAACTGAATACGAATTAGCTTGAATTAGAATAAAATATTAAATGAAAATATTACTTATCTAACCTTCATGTTTTTCTTCATAAGTCGAAGTTCATCGGGTAAGATTTTCTCAAAGTGAGCAAGATACTTTGAGCATGCGACAACTTCAATCATTATTTTCCCGCTTGATTTGAATGCTAAATCAAGACCAAGCCGCATCAACGGTGGAAGTCTGCGGAAATATTCATCCGCAAGGGATTTCCAAGTGTGAGATATCTGCATTTTTTTTGGTTCATTTTGTCACATTTAAGGATGTCTTCACTTAATCGTTATCAAGCGAGCCTTTAACGTCTACGACAAAATCCATGAGGACAAACGACAATGCATAATGAATCACTCACTAGTCGAACACTCTCCATTCTCTCTCCGATATTCGCTTGGATGGTTGTTCTAATGATATCGGATGGTAGAGAAGCGAGCGTAAGGTGATCATCATCACACATTTCTGATGGTTGATGATCGAATGAATCGAATGAAACAAATTAAAAATGCACGCATAAGAAGACTCTCACGTCGAAAACAGACGCGAATAAATACGCCTAACTTTCAAACTTGTAAAGACTCGTGAATAGGTGCGTTGTTTCGGCTTGGCAAGCAAGAAGTCGTGTACTATCGATCTTCGAACACGATTTTACCTAGTGGCTGCGCTTCTTCCAACTTCTGTGCTTCCATGATCGAGACAGCACTAGGTCGAATGAGAGCCGTCGAATGATAACCTACTGGATGAGCACCATTTGCATATTCCGTCTATTACATACCAGTTGTTCTTTCGTCCTGATTAAATGATTACCCAGTAGGATATCATCCGTTCTCATCCGACCTAGTGCCATCGAGACCGATCGTAAATGAGGTCTAGTCAAGATCGGAACTGCATCACACGCTCTCTGATAGGCACCGATAACGGTCCTAACCGACATCGGAAGCGCCACTTCGATCAGTCGTTCAACTCTACAATCTCATTTTGCTCACATCTCCTTTCCCCCTATTCTTTTTCGTCTTACAAAAATATCTCATCAGTCGCAAATTTTACTTTGTTCACGTCACAACCCTATGCTTCAGGTTCAGCTCCTCTTGCATAAAATGTCAATCGGCTCTATTCGCAAGACGTGGACCATCGAGAGTTTGGTGAAGCACGATGATTTTTGGAAGATGGAGAAGTTGATTGTGAGTTATCACTCTCATTGATACTAACGCTATATTTGAGAATTAGCAATCTTTGCGTTCAAATTTTCAAACGTTCTGTTTATATCCCACTAAAAGTTAGCGGGGAGGGGTAAGGGTAGGATGACTAGGGACAATTGATAGTCTCGTGAAGCACGATGATTTCTGGAAGATGGAGAAGTTGATTATGAGTATAGTTTACCACTTCGTTAGTCCGCGTTCTTAGATAGATACTAGCCGCTTGCATCCTTCAGATGGTCTAAGACTGAAAAATTCCAGAACGAAGGCCAGAGAATTCCTAGTCGATACAAATCTGATATGAATACCTCATAACTTAGGAGAGGGCTAATATGGGTCACTACCCAAACAGCTCACATACGATCTTCTCAGACCGAAGGCCAGATCATCCCCTCTCGCCAAATCGTCGACCAGTGCTACGCCCACTTTGCCTCTGTCAATGTCATCAAAGTGCTGGCCAAGTGAGTTATCTTCTTCATTTCCTTTGCGATTCTCACCTCATTTCCAAATCTCATTTCCATTCACGCACTAGGCAGCAAATGTCAAAGAACATGCATCATAAAGTCATTACTCAAAGGTTAAGCAGATGCACCTAAGTGTTTGACGTTTGTACAGTATTGCGAAATCAATGACGAGACCACACCCCGACCGGTATTTCAATCACCGATCCTCACAATTCCAGGTACGGTGCCCCGATGAAGCCCATCGCCTCAATCGAGCTCGAGCCTCTCTCACACTACGCGATTGCCTACTATCTCAAGAGCAAGAAGAGCTTGGGCGCACAGGAGAAGAAGAGTTAGTTGTTTCCAGGGCTGTGCGGCATGAAAGTTGATTTTTCGATAGCGCAGGTCTAGCCCTATGATACTGTGTTTATCAGATGTATCTCATTGAGACAAATTTTTTGATACCCAATTTTATTGTTTTCCATAAATGGTCCCTGAGATATCACCAGTTATGCCGAAATTTTATGCCGAAAATTTTCGGCATAAAATTTCGGCACAACGGGTTATATTTTGCTCACCATTGTTTGAAACCCGTGCCCAACGTTGTAATCTAATGCGTACGACTGGTTTACGATTTATCGGTATGATAAATTGAACTAAATGCTTATGTTCGGCAAGAATGAACCCGTTATGCCGAAATTATGCCGAATTTATGCCGCACAGCCCTGGTTGTTTCCCATATTTTCTTTCAATTGGAAAGTAAGTGTCGCTATTTCGATTTTGTTGTTGCGTTCAGAAGGAAAAATCAGTTTTCTTTTCCCGAAAAGATAAGTAGGTTAACTTCCGCGACCGAAGACAGTACCAACTTACCGACCCCCGGGGGATAGAAGGGTTGGTTTAACTCGGCGGGGGATTGAACTCGAACCACTTTCTCACTACGCCATTGCCTACTATCTCAAGAGCAAGAAGAGGTTGGGTGCGCAGGAGAAGAAGAGTGGGTTGACTTCTTTCTTTATCTTATTTTGCCATAAAAATTTTTTGAAAGAAATTCGGTTGCTGCAGCATATTCACGTAAAACTTACCATAGTTCATCGAAAAAGCTCAATTTCACAGTTGCTGCAGTACTTTCACGTAAAAATAATTAAAAAATTTAAAAAAGAGCTTTTTCAGAGTTCTTCGACGTCATTCAGTACTTCAAGGAGGAAGGACACTCAGTGGAGTCCACCCTGGAGTTGCTCAAGATGATCAATGTGAGTCTCACTGTTGAATTCACACCCGAAAGTTCTAATTTGCTAACAAATCGGTTCATAACACCGAAAACCAGCAAATAGACAATTTTTGGATCACAAGTTGTACTGGAAGTAATATGGCTTCTTTCAGACCCCCTCCGACCACAACGTCTTCACCCTTCTCACTCCTCCAACCTCTCGCGAACATTCGCCCTCTCTCTCCGACTCTACCACTCTCTCTTCCGTCGAGAAACAGCCAGAGGAGGCCACAGGGGCTGGAGGGGCTGCAGCTGTGTCTACTGATGTTGCAGCTGCAACAGCTGGTCAAGAGAACTTGCAGCCCGAGCAGCAGATGCAGCAAGAAAGTCCGGTCATCAAGAAAGACAAGAGGAAGATCGATGTTGAAGCTAAGGACGAGAGCAAGAAGCGCAAGAGAATGTCTCTCTAGGATCTTGTCAACTTTCTTCTGTTCATCCAAAACCCAAACTATTTCAGCCCTAATTTACTACTTAATCTTCCACGAATAGTTGTTTGCTTACTTACGATTACAAAAGCATAAATCGCAATCATCTATATTATCGCTTGTTCATGTCTTGACTGCACTGGTTGCCCCTTCTTACAATCTGCTGGTTTTCCGCCTGTTCTTTGTGTTCTGTTCAATGTGTGAATAAAAGTTCTCTTTATTTTGATGTTGTACGCAAAACAATTTTATTATGGTGGAGAAAAGTATTACAAAACAAAAAAAACAAGAGATATTTTTCAAAAAAAGAACTCGCTCAAAGTTTCCTTGTATTCTAGAGAGGGATAACGATGAAATGAAAAATCACGGTAAAAGGTTCGAAAAACAACTTTTTCTGTTTTCTTCTTTTCAATTAGTTCGTCAGCAAATTTCTTCCATTTCAATTTTATTTCATCTGGGATATAATATCGTCTAATCCGAAAATCTACAATTATGACCGGAGTCGAACCCGCCACATGCTCAATGAAATCATCTGAAAATAATACCTAGTACTTACAGGTCTGTAAGCTTACCCCATTCATTCAAATTATTGAGACAGTCACTATGTTTTGCTATATAAACAATTTCGAGGATTGATGGCTTATGAAAGGTGATAATATCCTTCATAACATCTCTGTAAAAAAAGAAATATCACAAATTAGATGTGAAAATGAGTTCTCACCGTATACCTTGGCTGCAGTTATCATATACAACAATTCCTTCGATGTGCAAATGCCGGAACGAATTCTTGATTATTTCTATGTATTTCCTGTCCATGCATGCAAAAATCACCCAATCGACTCTTCGATTTATTCGCTGTAATACTTGGCTGAGCGTTTGACATATTTTTTCTCCGGATGGATTAAAATCGTAGTTAATGAAATTCTGAAATTTTTTATTTCGAATTAATAAGTACTGTATAAGTACATACCTTATCATCACAGGATGCGCGTGAGCTTTCAGGCGAAGTAAAAAGGGCAAGATACTTGTCTTCCATTTTGAGTCGCATTCTTAGCAGATATCTCGAGCTTACGATGAACTTAATTTGCTTCGCAGTTGGTAAATTGTTGAAGTATTCAATCACCAGAAGATTCCAGACGTTAGAAACCTTCAATCAAGGGATTAGTATTTAAAGTAAGTGAAGTATTACCAGGCGTAGTTTCACCAAGTCCTTTCGATCATTTTGACTCATTTTGACTATTATTCTAACTATATCCGGAGAGAGACTTGCTAGGGTTAATATCTCTGTCGGATATGTAGGCATCTAAAGGGAAAAATCTAAAAACACTGGGGGAAGGTGATTTAGAGGAGAATATATCGCAAAATACTTTTGAGAAGATGAACACTCCGCGTGGTAAATGCTCTGTGACTGATTGATGAAAAAGCATTGATTTTCACGCGTATCTTAGTCCGAGGACGCGGAGGTTACGGTTATTTGTTCGTGATGAGAACTCGAAAAGTTTACGATGCTTATTCAAAAGAACGAAAATTTGTCATTTATCGCACACTCAAAGAAATTTAAAAAAAGACAAAGCGATTTTTCGTGAAGGATGCGGTCAAAGTACAAAACATACAAAACATTACAAGAAAAATCGGTGAAAGGTGTCCATAAACTCCAACCAGGGCTCTCGATACAAATAAGTATCATCAAAACCGTTGGTAATTGCAAATTTTTCCGTTCTGCCCTGTTCAATAAGATCTTTTGCTAAGTTCATCCATTGAAGTTTCATCTCGTCTGGAACCTCAGAAAACCAGAAATTAATGTCTATGATGGGCGTAGAATCTGCGACGTAATTCACAAAATCGCCTGAAACTGATCATTTTTTTCCGGATAGAAGGCAAAATTCAGCTTTGGCATAGATAGCTCACCCCATAAAGCTACGTCGATAGTATTGACATGCTCTCGAATTTCGACAGTAGATGGTTTGTGAAACGCAATGATATCTCTCAGACGATCTCTGAAAAAAAAACTTACAAATTGTATCCACTCTTTTAGTCACCTTATGTTCTGTTTGCAGTTGTTGTACACTACAATTCCATGGATTTTAAAGGATCGAAACGTGTTTTTTATCACTTCAAGGATGTTTTTGTCAAGATTGTCCAGTACCAGCCACTCTGTTCCACTTGCTAGCTGAACGATTCTTGCTAGGCTGTATGCTATTTTTTCTTTGCTTGCTCCATCAATATCAATTCCATAAATAACAAGAGCTACCTAGAAAACAACGCTCATTTTCACAATGCTCACTTGGGATGTCAGAATGACGAATGACTCTCCTCATTTCATGCACTCTCTCTACCTGATGGAAAATGAGGAGAGCCATTCATCATTCTGTCATCTCTATTCATTACCCTCTCAAAAAGGCGTTCACGTGCATAATACTCTTTCGGCGATTTAAAATGAGCAAGATCCTTCCCCTCGACTCCCATAGTCACTCCTACATGATTTCGTGCTACCTTGATGGTAATATGCCTTACAAATGGCCTGCTCTTGAAATATTCTTTCACCAGAATATTCCATACTGGTGAAATCTGTAATCAAGCACTTTTTGAACTTTTCTTTTTGAAAATGCGTACATGTCGAAGTTTGTCCGTTGTCTCTCCCACGTTCATTCTGAGGATTCTTCTGATGATATCCGGAGGAAGATTCGCGAGTGTGAGAGTATCAGCAGGATCTATGGACATAGTGAGAGCGAGAAATCTGAAAGTGAGAGATTTCGAACTTTAGCAGTCAGTGAATCAAAAAATGCTCGAAAATACAAAACAAATGAAGAAAGAAAAATGATGGTATTGTCGGGAAATCCTGAACGAGAGTGGGTTTAGAAATTTTGAATTTTCCCGCGAAAACGCTTTGGAGAGGCTGCTATTCGTGTTGAGAGTCAATCCATGTCTTGAAAATCAGGAATACAGGATACAATTCTCAAGAATTTACTCAATATTCACTGTTGCAAATTACAACCCCCTCGATTTAGTGTGCAATGAAAGAAACGGGATAGAAAACACATTTTGTTCTGTGATTCAAAGGAATTTTTTTGTGATTCAACGTGGATTTCATGCCGGTTTGCGTTGATTTGGTTTACAAAGTTATAAGAAAAAGTTCCGAAACGCTTCCATGAACTCCAGCCAAGGCTCGCGGTAGTAATAAAATGCTTTGAGGCAGATGATTACAAAAAATTTCTCGGTTCTGTTCTTGTCAAATAGTTTGTTTGCAAAGTTTTTCCATAAAAGTTCCAATTCTTAAGATCGTTCCCGTTGATTTGTCCAGAAATCAACATAAACTATCGGAGTCGATTCCGTGACGAATTCGATGAAATCACCTGGAATGGTTTCAACTAAAGTTCGAAATTCTAAATTCGAGTCGTCTTCTCTTCATTTCACATACTCTCTCACATTGAGAAGAATGAGGGATACAGATACAACGCAAACATATGAAGTCAAAAGAATTTAGCAATCTCACCCCATAGATCTACTTCTAGAGCTTTGCCTGCTCTTACAGCGAAATATGATGGGCAATGCCACGTAATCATGTGCTTCAGAGTCGATCTGTGAAAGAAACGTTTAAAGTTAAGTTAATAGAATACTACAGTTAGAAAAAAACGGAAGTGGTTGTAACTACTCAATAACTCATAGAAATTTCATGGAAATTGATAGTTCAACATAGAAATTGATATACAGTACCGTGCAAAAGTATTACAACAAAATTCAAATCACCGTAACATTCCTCAAAATGAAGATATCGACCTATGGTCGGGTGCGCTGGATAGGTAATCCATATACGATTTTAGCCATATAGTAAATCAGATCATTGCTACCTAAACTCATTCGCTGCAAATTTTCTGCTGAGGTGTGGTCGGAAATCTTTTTTTGAACCTCGGGGGATTTAGCCCAGACGCTCCAACGTTCTGTGGTGGTAGCACAACCATTGATCTTCACGATCCACCTTATGGCCCTTTGCGGGCATTTCGCAATAGTGAATAGGAATTATTTTCCGACACTTCCCAAATCTTTTCAAAATTATGTAAGTTCCGTCTTAGGTGACCCACAGCCACCAAACTTGGCATGTAGCATCAGTGGGTGGTCCAGTTGAGTTGTGCCAAGTTTGGGCCGGATCGGATGCTCGGTTCGTAAATTCAACTTTTCACGTAAACCCATTGTGTCCCCACCCAGATCTAGCCGTTCCGTGAAGGGAAAAATCTGGATTCGTGCAGTGTGGTAGCACAACCTCTTGGGAAGAAGTGTGTGACATTTCAAAGTTGGGCGATCACTTTCCCGTGTTATACAGTTGCAAATCCGACGCGATTCTCAGTAGGAAATTTCACAAAACTGCGAACTGTGTCGAAACAGATGTCTTCAAAACGTGAAGGGGGGGGGGAAGGGATACGCTAAAGTTCCCGAAAATCTTTAGTTGATCATGCTATTTTTTTCGATCTGACTCGCGTCGGATTTGCAACTGTATAACACGGGAAAGTGATCGCTCAACTTTGAAATGTCACACACTTCTTCCCAAGAGGCTGTGCTACCACACTGCACGAATCCAGATTTTTCCCTTCACGGAACGGCTAGATCTCGGTGGGGACACAATGAGTTTACGTGAAAAGTTGAATTTACGAACCGAGCATCCGATCCGGCCCAAACTTGGCACAACTCAACTGGACCACCCACTGATGCTACATGCCAAGTTTGGTGGCTGTGAGTCACCTAAGACGGAACTTACATAATTTTGAAAAGATTTGGGAGGTGTCGGAAAATAATTCCTATTCACTATTGCGAAATGCCCGCAAAGGGCCATAAGGTGGATCGTGAAGATCAATGGTTGGGCTACCACCACAGAACGTTGGAGCGTCTGGGCTAATTCCCCCCGAGGTTCAAAAAAAGATTTCCGACCACACCTCAGCAGAAAATTTGCAGCGAGTGAGTTTAGGTAGCAATGATCTGATTTACTATATGGTTAAACTCGTGTATGGATTACCTATCCAGCGCACCCGACCATAGGTCGATATCTTCATTCTGAGGAACGTTATGGTGATTCGAATTTTGTTGCAATACTTTTGCACGGTACTGTAAGTCATTGACTTGCTCCGACCACTTCCGTTTTTCTAACTGTAGTATTCTACTTGAGTTTATGTGTTTAGAATTTTTGCCACCTGATATCCTGAGTCTCCTTCCCTAGTCTCCTTCCTTCGAAAGGCATCGAAGGAAGGAGACTACCTCCTCGGCAGCTGAGAAGGTAAGGATGATGGGGCGGATACCCTCCTTCCCCTTCAGTCGGAAGAACTTCTGGGGAACGGGGGCATGCAGATCGGAGCAGAGCTTCTCGATGGATTCTGAATCGCCCTTCTCCGACTGCAGGTTCCGAAGAAAAACCTGGAGTTTGCGAAGGCGATCGTTGCTGTCGGATTGGATGCTCTCCTTGACGGCAGATCGGACAACTGTCTTCACTGCCTTCTCGAGAGAAGCTTCGAGAGGGGGGAACTGGGTCGGATCGAGGAGGTCCAATTTCTTGGTGATTCCATCGATCTGAGAATGGAGGAGAGTGGGGATGGAAGAGACGAGGTCAGTGATGGCCTTGCTGATCTCAGCCATCTGCTGCTGCAGCTTGGCCATCTCTGTGTAGAGAATGTCGAGGGACGTGAAGACGGTCGCCTGGGTCATTTCCCATTGACGATCCGCCTTGTTGAGGTTGAGGGAAACTCCACCTCTAACGACATGAGAGGGGCTACTTTCATCGGTTCTCTGCCGCTTGGCAGAGTTCCTCTTGTAGGCACCCTCGAAGGAGGCCTTGAAGGGTTCGAGGAAGGGACGATTCTCATCACAAGGCATGGCCAGGTGCTCGAAGAGAGGGATATTGAGGTTGTTGTCGTCCTCCATGAGGTTGAGGGAAGATCGACTAGGGGGGTGACTCATCGGGTCAGAGAGAGAAATTGATACGACTATCCTCCGGATGAAACTGCTATTCATACTGTGCTATTCATACTGTACTTCGAAAAGAGTACGAGCCAACCGCCAAATTATGAACGATAAATCTTTTTCATACAATTACTTCAAACATTTTTGAATATTTTAGTCAAAACAAGATTCACAAAAACAAGATTATCAGATTTAGTGAGGTATTTGTTCTAAACAAGATAAATTACACAGCAATGTATCTAGCGAAACTGAAATGTATTCATTTAGAAATAGAACTTAAAGCAATCCATAAATTCAAGCCATGGTTCGCGATAGTAACAGAATGATTGCGCTGCTACAGTGATTCGCACTTTTTCCTTCCCATTATTTGTAATATATTCATTAGCAAGTTTCTCCCACATGAGCTTATACTCCAGGTAGTTTCCTGAGAAAGTCTTTCGTGAAAGGAAAATTGTTATGTACACATTCGGAATAGATTTCGAGATGTATTGAACAAAGTTTCCTGCAAATTAGAATTCATGTTGCATTCCTCAATGGAAAAAGAAAATATGAATGGACAGCTAGGCATAAAAGAATTTTTCGTTATACCCCATAATTCTTCATCGAAATTCCTGAATGAACACATTTCAAAGTAACAAGCCTTGTGGTATACTATCATTTCTTTCACTGTCTCTCTGAAAAAATTGGTATTTCAATTACGGCATACGGCTTTTGACTTTACCGTATATCTTGGTTACAAGATTCCATGATAGAAATCCCTTCAATTGTTAAATTCCGAGTTACTGTTTTTACGATTTTAAGTGTAGTTTCGTCGAAATTGTTCAAAATGATAAACGTGACATGTTTAATTCTTTGAAATATTCTTCTGAGATATTCTGGTGCTTTCCCATCATCTTTTCTTTCAAAGGGCACATCATATCGAATATTTATACCGAAATTCTATAATAATTAATCTTAAAGAGAAAGAAGCTCAAATCACGACTCACTTGTTCTTCCTCAGTTAAAGTAGATCCAACAAGCAGGTAGTTCAATTGGGTTAGGTACCTATCTTCAAAGTCCAATCGCATTCGTAACTCATACCTTTCAGAATCTCGATAGAGAAAAAACACGCCTTACTGGAGGAATATTATTGACATGCACAGTCACAAGTTTATTCCATGTAGGGCTTATCTGAATATTATTTTTATTTGTGTTACTCATTTTTAAAAACTCGCCAATCGCAGATTGTCCATGGACTCTCCAATGTTTATCTGGATAATGAGTCTGATGACATCTTGAGGAATTATCGCAAGTGTGAGGGTATCGAATGAGCGTTCTTGCATCTTTCAAAAAGCTGTAGAGAAGTGATTTATTATTGAGAAACAAGTGACCCATCAAACGAAAATCGGTCTGAAAAATCGAACATAGGGACGCTGAAGCTATGATCACCAATGGAGAAGACGCGCCAAGAGCAAGTGAACGACGCAATTTTGAATTGTCAGTCCTTTCCCAATCGTCTTTAGTTCAATAGTCCTTGCCAATAGTCATTCGATGCGCAAATGGTTTCATTCATTGAATACATAGAGTCGTAAATTTTTATCTACACATATACGCGAATTATCATCCAGAACAATTGCCTTTCATGCAGAAGATGCGGGTTTTTGTTATATCCACGTCGAGCTTGTAGGGTTTCTGGAAATCATGTATTAGAAAACTTTCGAACATCGCATTATTTCCTTCGGCACGGTACTAAAATGCGAAAAGTGCGTTCGCACAGATACGAGAGCTATCAGAGAAGCGAGAGAGTGGGCGAAATGAAGAAACGATTCTCCGAATTTCAAGTTCCTTACCATTTGCTTATGATCTCTGTAGTGATGATCCAGCGGAACGAAGTGATCGAGGTCGAATCGACAGGTAATGCCAGTGTTGCACTGGCATCTACTGCAATGAAAGGTTTCATCCAAGAAATAAACGGTTTTATCCAAGCATGCGCGACAAAAGTGCAACTACGCATAAGCCTTCCCCAGATTGAGATACAACGCGGTGTTTCCCGCTTGATGTATCAAATGTGTCCAGTGCTGCACTGACATCTACTGCAATGCGATGCATTATCCAAGTGTTAGAGCATGCATTGCTACTCTTTTGATTTATGTGTGCTCAAGACTAATTAGGGCCTGAGCTAAAAAGAACAAAAAAATTTGAGCATGCATTGCTACTCTTTTGACTTATGTGTGCTCAAGACTGATAAGGGCTAAATAACCAAAACAATTAGACCATGCATTGCTACTCTTTTTATGCGACTCTTTTGACTTATGTGTGCTCAAGTCTGATAATGGCCTGAGCTAAATAGCCAAAAAATAATATAAATAAGAACCAGTGTTGCACTGGCATCTACTGCAATGCGATGCATTATCCAAGTGTTAGAGGATGCATTGTTGCACTTTTGACTTATGTGTGTTCAAAACTGATAAGGGCTAAATTGCCAAAAATATTAAATAAGAACCAGTGTTGCACTGACATCTACTGCAATAAGCTGGTTTATCCAAGAAATGAAAGGTTTTATCCAAGCATGCGCGACAAAAGTGCAACTATGCATAAGCCTTCCTCAGATTGAGATACAACGCTGCTTTTTTCGCGCTTGATGTGTCAAATGTGTCCAGCGTAACACTGACATCTATTGCAATACATATTATCTCCACGAGAACATTCCAGAATGGTCAAGAATTTTGACATTTGACTATTCTTTCAAAGTGGAGAGAACCAAACAGCCAATTATTTAAGTACTAGATGTTTTTTCAACCGCATTTGTGTGGAAAGTAACGAACGTGAATCCGACCATCAACTCATCGATCCTGTTATTGTAAGTCACTGTTCTCACTCCCGCACATTTGTGCAGATTTGTCATTGGGACATTGCAGTTCTGACGGAAGGACACGGAGAATTCCGCGTATTCCTGTGAATGGGGCATTTGATGGTTAAAAGATGGTTCAATATTAACAAGGAGAATACACATCCTCCATTCCAGACCACAATCACACGGAACACCATTACGGAATCATCGGAACGCATTTAATTTGCATTCCATTGCACGAGAAGGTGCAGGGGCACCTGGGGATGGATTGGGAGAACCGAACCTCATGATCATGCGTGGTCATCGAGAACTTGCCATCAGCGTCGGTAATGGAATGAGCGAATGTGTTCTTGTTAAAATCTGAAGGGTTTGATGCCTGTATTTGTTAAAAGGATATCGTATTCACAGCAAATATCGGTAAAAAACAAGCTGATTTAGATATTCCTTCCTCGTTGATTTAAAAAAAATTTACGATACCTTCCTCATAAATGGTCATGTTCAGACCCGGGATAGGCACGATTTTCTTTTGAAGTGCACATCAAAGATTTCGAAAACGGATACCTTCCTCATAGATGGTCATGTTCAGGCCGGGAATCGGGATTCGCTGGCCATTGGTGTCGAGGCAGAACACAGATCCTTCCACGGTGATCTGATGATGAGGAAAACTTTAATGATGACTTTCCGACCTCTACGTTTTTGGTATATCTTGTAAAAATTTGTTGCATAATTGTTCAGGAATCCACAGATCCTATTGGATTGAAGAAAGAAGTGGAAATTGAGCAGAGTTACTCACCCAACTCTCGATATCTCCTCGAACCGCAAACGGAGCTAGAGAAAGGAGGAGAAGAAGAGCGAATAGCATTGCGAACTGATCCATCACATACTCTGCTTGGTTTTATATTGCCGTTCACTGGTGAAATGGTATGGGAAAGCATTCAGTGCTTGTAGTTTTCATTGAATTGAAAAGTATATGTGCTTCGGAATATGTACACTCAAACTTGAAAATATCAGTTAAGAACAAAGTAAATTTTATCATTCGAATTGAAAAATAAATAAAAAAAACAGCGAAGAAATTAGTGAACACTGAATGAATTCTAGATCCTATAAGTCATAGTGATAATTTCAGGGCAAGATCACTAACATAATCACAATTCGAACGTTTTCAGAAACTCGAAAAAAGGTTCTCTGACTACGCAGATGGGAGTCTTATCCTTGAGGATCCGAAGACTATTGATTCCTTTGGTAGCTAAGAGACACTTAGCGAAGAATTCCAAAACAACGGATTCTTTTGAACTAATTCCATCACTATTCGTTGCTTTTATGATAATATTGCTCGCAACTTCTGCACAAGTTTCGATGAAATTACCTGAGAGATCTCAATTGTAAGTTACGATTAAAAAAAGCAAGCATACACAATTCTTTCCTCGTTATTTTCTCCACATGGTATCTGATAATGAAAATTTGATGTCGTTTAAGAATTTTCTCCACAAGTTTGCTGAAAGAAGCCTTTTTAATTGTAGTAGAAACCCTACTCAAACCATGTATCCAGTTCGTAAGGGCAGTCAATCATTTGCAGTCTGTTAATTGCCACTTTAGGCACTGCTTTATAAATAATGTGTAGTAACTGTGTATCGAAATTGTAGAATCGCAATGTCTCAATGAAGTTTGTACTCCGGAAAACGCTAGAAATCAGTTCCAACGTCGATTTATCGCTCCATTCCAGACTAACAGTAATCTTTGTAGATTGTTCCTCAAGATTTATTTTGTAATTGGAATACTTTCAGGTTTCGACTCACGTCTTGGTCATAATAGTCCCATGGTTTAGGCAGCAATTTCTCGAAATGCTTGGCATGCTTTGTGTTGACTAAGGTTCCGAGTTCAATCTGACTTTGGCCAGAGAATGTTACAACGATCATTTTAATCGGGGGAAGTTTCGTCGTTATTTCGCCCTCTAGCCGATTCCATGTGTGAGAGATCTGTACTAGGAGGCAATTAGGAGCTTTTCTAGTCGATTTCATATTTTAAATGACAAAACTGAGAGAAATCGCTTACGAGTTGCACATTTTCCATGTGCTCCCCAATATTCATCCGAATAACGATTCTGATAATATCTGCTGGAAGAGTCGCTAGCGTGAGATCGAATGACGACTCCATTTCGGCTGAAATGCAACGAGAATCAAGAAATAAAAGATAAAAAAATAAACATGCCCAAGCAAGAACATTCCGCGTCTATATTTGAATGCTGTAAATGTGCTCGCGCGCGAATTCAAACAAATCACACTTCTCGCACTTTGCTTCTTGTCATGAATGGATAATTGTCTATCATTGGTTCTAATTTTTTCATAATATTTATACAGAAAATCTCTAGCACTGAAAAAATTGAGTGCGTATGACCCGATCGTTAAATGAATTTCGTAAATTCATAAGCGTCCTTCTTTCGACGCGCGAATTTGACGAATTCTTAAACCGAATCTAGAACCACGGCCCGTTACGAGTGCCCATGAAAAGACCGCGACGCGTGATTGCGAAAGCGCCCCCGGTACCTTACCCGTCGCGCCTAGAGCGCACGCTGTCTATACATAGCCTTGCGAAATATTGCGAAAGTGAAGCGACATCGTTGCGAAACGTAGCACTTCGGTGCCATGTCAAGCAACCTTGTCACTTCATTTGAACGGTTAATCGCCCGGGAAAGGCCCACGCGTCGCGGCAAAAAATGGCCTCTTTCGTAAAGTGCCGTGGAACAGCTTGTGCAAGAACAAGGATTCAGGAACAATCATAATTCGAACGTTTTCAGAAACTCGAAAAATGGTTCTCTGACTAAGCAGATGGTAGTCTTATCTTTGATGATCCGAAGACTACTGATTCTTTTGGTAGCTAAGAGACACTTAGCGAAGAATTCCAATGAAACGGATGCTTCTGAATGAATCTCTTCACTGTTTCTTGCGTTTACGCAAATAATGCTCGCAACTCCTGCGCAAGTTTCGACGAAATTGCCTGAAAGCTCAAACGAGTATAATATTTAAAACATCAATCCTACACAATTCTCTTCTGGTTATATTTTCCACACGGTATCTGAGAATATTGGTATGGTGTCGCTTTAGAATTTTCTCAACAAGTTTGCTGAAAGTTCCTATATGATGCGAGAAAAAAAAGAAACCAAACCATGTATCCTGGCCGTATGGCGTGTAAATCACTTGAAATCGTTGAATTTCCACGTTAGCCATTTTTTTACTAAATTTTTCTAGTGAAACCTTGTCAAAATCGTGAAGTCGCGTTGTGTCAATGAAGTTTGTACTTCGGAAAACGGAAGCGATCAGTTCTAAATTAGATTGATCGTTCCAATTCAAGCGCAGAGCCATCTTTGTCGTTTGTTCCTCAAGTAGTTGTTCGATTTTCTGAATTTAATTTATTAACAGACCTCCTGTATAAAATGAAGCCATAGTAGTGTATTCTTAAAATATTTGGCATATTTTCTGTTGACCATGATTCCGAAATCAATCCAACGTTGTTTGGATTGAATTTTTGCTGCGACCATTTCAATCGGGGGAAGTTTCTTTGTTATTTCAATCACTAGCCGATTCCATGTGTGAGAAATCTGTATTAGGCGACAACTAGGAACTTCTTTGGTCGATTTCAAATTTTAAGAGGCCGGATCGGTAAAAATCGAATTCCCCCCGGACACGTTCCTCTCGGAACGGGACCAACCAGCCCATACTCTAGCATTAGGAAGGTCATGGCCCTGCAATGTCAGTAGTACCTCTTATCTGTGCCTCCGGCTATTCATATGAGAGAAAACAATTTTCCAATTAAAAAATATGAAAAAATCATAAATTCTCAAC
>LS515070.1:269877-282060 GCA_900490845.1 Pristionchus japonicus | reverse complement strand
TGTCTAGTCGCACTTTCATCAATCGCGAACTGATCCTTGACACTTCAACCAAGCAACTCGACAATCGTGGGGAGAGAACCACAGCGACACCATTCTTCAATCCATCTCCTTCTGAACATACCAATTGGTATCCATTCGCCCATCTACTCTCATCTCCCTTCCACCGTATCTCTTGCACACACAACACCTCTATCTTTCTCCTCATCATCATATCCACCATCTCCAATAACCTCCCTGACAACGTTCCCACGTTGAGGGTCGCAAAACGAGTACATTCTCCTCCTCTCAATCTCATCTCTTGATCTTTGAACCTTGATCTCAGTTACCGTAATCCTCCACACGTGGATCAGACTCACAGGCAACACTGCACTGCTCTACTGACTGCCGCACTGTCCACAGTCACGACCAGCTCAGCACTCAGGCTCTCGACTCTCGGACGGGCCAACTGCCACACTCCGGTACACTCGGAAGGATCAAAGATCACACTCCGCACACTCGCTCCACGCGATTCACCAAACGACGTCTCCTCCACACAGAACAGTGGTCCGAGTACAGCACACAAGTAGTAGCAACTTAGATGACAGAAAACGGAAAAGGAGCCGTCCCGTTGCGTGGACTGTCGCTCCCCTCTCCCTCTCACTCGCCGGAGCGCGCGGCGAACCAACCGCTCAGGACGGAGTAAAGAGAGAAGAGTGAAGAGTGAAGAGTGAAGAGTGATCGAAAGATCAAAGACTAAAAACCAAAGATCAAAGACCAAAGACCAAAGACCAAAGATCAAAGACGTACCGCTTGCTTGTACTTTCGCACAACCAGCAGTCCGACAATGGCGATAGACAGTAGGAGAATGTTGATAGAAGTGCCGCGAAGGACCCCGTCGATGAAGGGTTTCTTAATTAGGGGTAATTTGGGTAATTAGTTAGTAAACGATTGGGCACTTCTTTACTTTACCTTTACCTTTACTTTACCGCTGCCACGAGACCGAGCACGCGGAGTACGAGTAAGGAAAAATAAGAATGGGGTAGGGGAGAATAGATATAATGTTATAATTTCGTGGCAGGTAAAGTAAAGAAGCGCCAACGATTGTTATTGTTATTGTTTTTGTTATTGCTCTTTTTAATAAAACGGAGGAGAAAATCCATTGAGGCGTTGCGAACTACCTCGTCGATGAAGGGTTTGTTAATTAGGCCAATTAGTTAATTAATTATGTGTTACTTAATTAAAATAATGATAATTAATAATAGTGAAACTCACGCCGCGCTGCATCGACTTGTGGTACTGCAAAGAATCACGGGTAATTTATTGATTGGATATTGTATCTTACCGTACTCATAGGCTTCCGTAATCTACCGTAATCCTCACCAGACACTGTAGATAATAGTTCCGCGCCACCGTATCCCGAGCGCCTTTGGTGAGACTGTCGCCGATCTTCAGGTTGCAGAGTGGCTGAAATCGATAATTGAGTGCCGTATCTGGAATTCTAGCCATCGTAATCTCATCAATCGATACTGTACCCCAGACTACCGTACCCGTCAATCGATTACCATTTCCCGCTCCGCGGTCGCGTCCGGGTACGGTAGCAGCTGGTACACGATACTACCGCAACCCAATCAATCAATACCGTAACTTAATCGACTACCATTTCCCTCTCCGCGGTAGCGTCCGGGTACGGTAACTGCTGACTAATGTCATCGTAACCCAATCAATACCGCAGCCCAGTCAATCGATACTGTAACCCTACCATTTCCCGCTCGGCGGTCGCGTCAGCATACGGTAGTTGCTGGCAGACAACACTGAGGAATCCGTCGTCATCACAGTCTTCCGTCATGCTCGACTCGACGCCCTGACGATTACGGTAGATTATTGATTCGATTACGGTATATTGATTCGCTCGATCATTCCTAGTGACCAGATTGATTGGTTCCCGTGCTACTAGTCGGATACTACAGTAATCTACGCAGTCCTCCGTTATGCTCGACTCGACGCCCTGACGATTATTGATTTATTGATTGATTAGCTATAGTACTTCAATGTCCTGGGGACGGGGAACGGTACACTGATTATTGATTTTCAATTTACTCATTTTCTTCAACAATCTTTATCGGCATTGTCAATACTAAGAAGGTACCCGCATCTTACCGTATCCACTCCACGTTACCGTACTCTACCGTACCTCTAGATGGTAATCGTCGTAATAGAGCATGCGGCCTATGTACAGTATGCCCCAGGGACAGTAGACCAACCGTAATCTACCGTACTCTAACGTACTCTACCATACTCTACCGTACTCTACCGTACTCTACCGTACTCTACCGTACCCCTCACTACCGTACCTCTCTGTGGTAATCGTAGTAGACCATGCGGACGATGAAGAACTCGTCGTAGATGAATGTCACGCGGCAGCCGAGTGTTCTCTGGGGGAAAAACGATAATCGATATTCGATCGATGAATGGTTAGCTACCGTATCCTTATTAGTGATTACCGTAATCTAGATACTGTGGTATTTTTACAGTACCATTCGATCATCTGTTAGCTACAGTAACCTACAATATCTCTCGGCTAACATAGCTTATTGTACCCCAAGTGGTATGATTACGCATGATCATTGTTCAGAGATCAAAGTCCAAAGTACAAAGATCCTCTCCCTACCTCCAACTCGATCTCGACGATCTCGTAGCCGTGTTGCGAGCCCTGCGCGCACTGGATCTGGAAGATCAGAGTTCAAAGATCAAGATTCAAAGATCAAAGATCAATCTCACCTTCCTCGGGTTCGTCTCCTGCGTGTCGAAGAGAGTGTCGGCTGAGAGGAGGGAGAGCAGGGAGCTGGTAGGGGTTCGGTATTGATTGCGGAATACGGTATTGATGGGATACGGTAGAGTACAAAACAGAAACCGAGGAGAATAGAAGAGACAGGAGGGAGCTGAGGTTACGGTATTGATTGGGATGCGGTGTCGCCCTCTTCCATGATATGGTGTTAGATGATAGGTTATTCTTACTCCTAGGAGGTGAAGGCTAAATTGATAACTTAATGCGCAAGAAAGGTCCTTACAACATGGAGAGAAACCGTCGAAGAGACGATGCGACCATTCCGGAGGAGAGGAAGGGAGGGGAATGGAGGAAGAAGTGAGGGTGGAGGGAAATGGAGTGAGAAGTAAATAGTAAACATGTAAACAACTGTGTATGGAGATTCGAAAAATATTTGTCATGTTGTTTTTGATTTTGTCGTATTGTTGTTGTCGTTGAACATTTCGGAACGGAGGAGAGGAGCTAGGAAATGACTCATCCCTCTGGCACTCGCCCCGAAAACCTTATGGCAGAGCTCAAGTCGCATCACCGTTGTCACTCTTAACACCGCACCATTCTTTTTAACGCGATTGACTTCATAATTAACTCATAGTGATTCGCTCATCAAGAAATGGATTCTTCTCAACTAACTCCGTTGTCCCTCTCCACCCTTCCTCCCGATATCATCAGACAAGCCATTAGAATGAATGTGGGAGAGGACATGGTTCATCTGAGACTTGTAAGTTTGTGAACATTGAATTGCCTTTTTCTTTGATAATTTTAATCAATAACTTTTCAGATCTCACGGTCATGGAACTCGCTTGTAACCGAACACGAAAGGAAGCTGCCACCTATAAGTTCTTTGAAAATGACCGAGAATGAAGACTCAATCGTCGTTTCCATGTACATCAACAATCAATATTTGAAACACTTCGAAAGTGTTCAACCTGGAAATTGGGAACATCGAGGCTGCATGGTGAGATTGGCAGTTTATTTCCTTTTTATAGTCTTCGAATTCTAAATATTTTAGGTTCTTAATGCTTACATCAAAATCAAAGTATCATTGAAAGATTCTTTGTCATTTTATCGTCGCATTTTCAAAAATACATCTGAGATAAGCTGCTTTGTAATCAATCAATTCACAAGGAAAACAATTAACAATATTCGCAAATCGATTCGTAATGTAAAAATTGCTTCCATGGGTATATTTTTTCATCGTGACAGATCTGATATTGAAACGAGGTAATATTGCATTTTGATTTAATAGGAAAAATATTTTAAATGTTCTTGGATTTTTAAGGAAAGTCATTATGAAATTTGCCCGTCAAATTTGTCTTCGTGAAAGATTGACTCTGAACTTTGACGAATATGAGTTCACGACGAAATCATTGTGTATGTTTAATTAAATAATTACACAGGAATATGACCAACATATTTTAGGTAATTTTTTGAAAACAATGCCGAGATCTATGGAACATATACACATCATGTTAGACAAAAGTTATGGAATTATATCTGACGAATCTAAACAATTTTGGGAATCGACCGTGAAAGATCTCATGGCAACTAGAGGAATCAAATACATGAGAATATGCCGTTTTTCTTCTAAAGTTGACTGGCATTTTGTACATAGAAATAACAAGTTTTTTTTTCATGCTCGTCTATTTTGAATGCACACATTTTTTCAAAGCTTCTAATAAATTGACTCTGAATTTTGTTGAATACGAGTTTAATTATCCAAACAGTGAATATCTTTACTCAAGAAAACACAGTGAGATAAGAATTATCTAGTGCTTCCGGAAGTAGCCACTAGAGTTCGAAATGTAAAGCTACCCGAGATAGTGGAGACCCGAGAGTGAAGAATGAGAGGGAGAGAGAGGAATGAATTACCCGTATTTCTCGTTTTGGCTTCTATCGGGTTGTTCGGAAAGTTTCTTTCTTTTTTTGAAGCTCGAAGAATCTGGCCCTAAATCCGTTAGCATCAGCTCAATCAACTGTGGTTTCCTGCAGTATATGAGGGCTTGGGTACTCTCTACAGCGCACGCTACCACAGCTCTGTCAGCTTATCGGGAGAGATATAATTAATTGCCAAATTCAGAGTAGCGGGCATTGAAACAAACTTTTTGACGAGTCACTGTTTCTAAGGGAAGAGAGGTATGGCCAAGCTAAGACCTCCAATGGATAGTGTTTTCATTGTTAGTCATAATTCACATGTTCGCTCAAATCTTCCCCAACCAGCCTTTCTAGACAAACGCCAATTTCAAAAACGAGTTTGCTAAATAAGTTTCATAATCGGTCTATGCAACCGCGTACTTGACTCCTTAGAGCTACAGAGGTGAGATGCTCAAAATAATCAACAGTCTTGCACGGCCCGGTTGTGTTTTAGTTTAGAAGGCGGTACAATGTTCCTACAGGAAACTACATTTTTAAAAAATATTTGTGTTGAAATTCGACCTTAAAAATTTTTCAATATATTTTTCTCCGTCTCCCGCGTTGTTTGGAACCGCGATATTTCGTGCCTAAACAAACAAGTGTACCCTTCCCTATTACTATCTGAAAGGGCATAATTCTAAGATGGATGGCTTGAACAGGGGAGGATGTAATCGTGACCCATTCAGATGGCAAAAATTTCAAAAAAATTGAGTAATCAGTTTTCGAAATTTATTTCTCTCTTCCTAGGAGATGACGGGCCATTATCAAAGTAGGAATATAATCTCACAACATTGTCCTAAAATATGCGACAGAAGATTTCTATCAAGAGAAAGGATGAGATATGAAACATAAGGAAAGAAAAAAGAAAGAAACTTTCCGAACAACCTAATATTTTGTTTAGCGAGGAACGTGCAGAACAAAGTCATCATCAAGTATTCAAGATAATTTCCAGACCAAGCTTAACGGATCAAGACAAATAACCACGTCTAGTAGTGCTATGCAAACCTTTTTCTGAGCGTGAGTTCGTTTATGCTATTCAACTGGCAGATGACTTCTCTAATTCAACACCTAGTACGTGATATTAAAAGATTCGAACAAAAGGAAATCTTTTGATGTCAGGTCCTAAGTGTTGAATCGCACAATTTTCCCATTGTATTAACGAATTCTACGCATGTTCCCCCAAATCAAGAGAAAATATCGCTTTCTCAAAGCTATTTTCGACCATCTAAAAATCGACTATCCCGGGTAGTCTTCCATTTCATTTCCTCTATCCCAGGTAACTCTCATTCCATTCTTTTCGCCTCTCTTACCCGGTCGGGTCCGAATTACCCGCCCCGTATTTTGAACTCTAGTAGCCACTAAGGCTGTCAAAACAAATAGATCTGATAGCTGGTTCACTCATCACAACAAGACGTGGTTGATACTGATGTCGATCGCAGGCGTTTGTTGTGATTATCTGAGTGTTTATTCCTATCATACTGCAAATATCACGCCTCTCACCTAAGAATCGACCTGAATCTGTCAGCAAGCCAAATTTCGATGTCGGGTTTTCTGCGGTTTTGGGCCCTCCTAGTCCCTTCTAGGCCCCTTGTGAAAGGATTGGTGATGGTGATGATTCCCCAACGAGCTGCAGGACCGGTGAGATGCAGCCTGCCAACATCAAGGCCGCGTTTCCACACTTCAAAATGAATATAAATTAGAGTTCGGGACCTGTTTTAGACTGCCCTATTAATGCTCTATCGACTCACACCGGTTGCGAATCGATATCTTTTCTCTTCTCGAAGATATTTGCAATCGTTGCAAAGCGAGGAATCAAAATGCTGCAAATCTTCATAGATCGTAATTTATTTTGTTATGAATGTGATCCTCATCTAGAGTTTTCGAGATTGTTCAGAGATTTTTTCCGTTAACTCATTTTGGTAAGACTTTGAAATGATATTCGACATTTGTCTCCAGTCGCTCACATCGTTTTTGTTTTCGAAAGTCTCCGTAGTTCGCTTTATCGTATTCACTAAACATCTATTATATGCCATACTACTCTGTAAAATTTTGACATTCTACTTTTTCAAATAAATTTATAAAATGTATGCAAAAATGTGACCTCTATAATTAGAGCATACCAGTAATCCGTGCCTCTGGGAACCGTCACTTCTATTCATAGTGCAAAAGATTGCGAGATGACTCTAAAAAGAGGCGGAGCCTAACAGGACGCGTAATTAGTATTATGCCTTTTTTTGTCAATCTTAATGTTTTCGTCAACTGGGTTTCCACTATGGATCCGCCTCCTAAGAAGCAGAAAGTAGATGAATCATCTACTTCGCAACAATCAGAGGTTTGTGAACTTCAAAATCAATTCCCAAGTTTCCATTGCTTCTAGAATGCGATTCCAACCCTCCCGGATGATCTCATGTTGATGGTATTTGGTGAATTATCGACGGAAGACAGAGTTCCAATTGGGACTTCATGCAAGATATTTAGAAAAAACAATTTTGAACTTGGTTATAGGTCGTTTACTGAAATTACAATCAGCTATGTAAGAATTTCCCCAGTTCTGTGATTTTTTTTTAATTTTTAAGAGCTCAGAAGGAATTATAATTGATGGAGAAACTTCGTCGGTCAAATACGAAATAATCAGCAGTGGATTTGATTTCGTTGAGAGAAATAAGACAATGCGATTATTGAGAAACTCTAATACGCAATTGATGGAAATTTTTGTACTGTTTAATTTTTTTGTGATTTTCAGGCATTAAATATAGTAAATTTGTTTCAGATCGACAAATTGAACATCGATCAACCTGGAATCGAGCTAATTTGCGCTTTAACAAGGACTGTGAAAACAAGAAAGTATAGAATATGGTTTTCTTGCAAAGGTAGTAATGCGGATAGGTAAGGGTAGTATTGCGTTGAGAATTGGATGTAGAATGTATAATTCATTATGTTTAAGATATCTTCCACTCCTACTAGGTGACCGAATCTTGGACAAGGTGCAAGTTGAATTAAGATGGTCATTTAAAATACCGAAGACAAATATTGCTTATGTTCGAGAAAGTCTGACCAAACTTCCGAAACTGGACACATTAGAGATATCCAGCTTGGACTTCTCTGTCAGATCAAAGGTATATTACAAAGGATATGACCATAAAAATCATACTTTCTCAGTCAGAGAATGATCTAATTTTGGACGATCTCTCACTTTTTCATATTGTCTCTCAAGTACATCGCTCGAAATTGGGAATGGGTGATTTTTCAGCTCAAGGAATATTGAAAGCTTTTGAGGTTCGATATTTAGCAATGTCGATATTAAGAATTTGCAATGAATATTCTCAGGTTGTGCGTAAATCGGAACTTCCTATCAAACATGTTGAAATCTATGCGGCGAAAAGAATCAATGACGAACTGTTTGCAATGCAATTCAATGACTTAGAAAAAGAACGAGGTAAGTTAATCGACCGTGAGAGAAATTCAATGCTGAAATATCTTCCCTACGAACACATAACCTATGTTAAAATGGGAAAAATTAATGCTGATGGCGAGTTGATTGAAATGTCATTCAAATTTTAACGATTTCTCGAACTCTTCCACCCCAACAAATGTTCCAACTGTGTGGAAGAATAATTACAACTGTTTTTATTATTATTAACCCTACGTTATTTGTCAATCATAATGCAAGTGTAAGTGGAAGAATAAAGAGACTTTTGATGTATAGTGACAGTAGTTTAATGTTCTTTGAATAATATACAATTTTATGAAACTGGCCGTGTGCATCTCCACAGGGTTCTATCCCGACAAACACGGGTGAGGGTTGTCCTAGCGGAACTGCAAACTCAGGATTCTAAAGGAGTTTTGAAACGCATCTCGATTCTCATTTTGTAACAAAAGCGATCAGGAGAATTGCGTTACGTTTCACAAATTTCTTAAATTCCGAGATCAATTTGCAATTCGATTACGGTTTTGCGGGATAACTAAAAAAAAGATAATTCCATTGTTCACCCTTGTCTGGAGAAAATAATGGGGGCCAGAACGCTGTGTCTAGTATATACGCACACCGAGAATAAAGTGAACAGACACAGACAGACAGTACCGTTACAGCGTCTATTTTTTTTTAATTGCACGCTAATTTGCGCAAATCTGCAATCGTTTCCTTCTCTAACTCTGTTCTAAACAGCGTAGTTCGAACTGCATCATTGATCCCTCTCTTTTCCTGTCCATGGTCTTGTTCTTCTCACTCTCAATATGATTGCGAGTGACAATCTCTAGAAGCCTCAGAGAGGCGAGCCTGTGCAATAGAGAGCCGATGAGCTCTAGAAATATATTTAATATCTCAAATTAAATTCCGACACCAGAAAATAGTTTCTGCCTGGCGTCTAAATTTAAAAAAAAAATAGCGTCATTTCCAAAAGGACTCTTGTTACTACCGTAAGGATCCTCACTTCCATTTCCGTCAGAGATGACCCTGTGCTACCCACTAACGCTCGCCACTCTTCCTTCCGATATTATCAGAGAAATAATCAGAGCTGAGCCAGGCAATGACAAGGAGAACCTGCGGCTTGTGAGTTTCCTTCAACTTTATTTTACACGTTTTACTTAATCTTTTCAGATTTCTCGGGAATGGAACTGCCTTGTGAGACAATATTTGAAAACTCTACCACCTGTCGAATGGCTGTGCTTCACCAATGTGCAATTCAATGCGTTAGGAGTATTGCCAAAGCATGTAAACTATTTTGCACAGTTTCTACAAGATTGCACTAACTGTGATGAAGATGAGGTTTGACATTTTTAAAAATAATAAAAATTAATTTAAAAATAATATTCAGGATGAATGGTCATTTGTTGATTTCTTCACACCCAAAGAACGCTCAATTCCTTTTTTTCAACGGTTTTTATCGACTACAAAGACAATCGATTGCCTAGATGTCAGACACGTCAACCACAAAATGATGAACTATATTTGTAATTCAATTAGAAACGTAGAAATTAATACTATTATTTTCGAGAGTGATGGCAGTGCAATCGATTTACCGTGAGTTTCAATTTCATTGGTTGATAAATATGCGAAGTTGCAGTAATGCTGTAAAGATTATAACCCGACAACATCGAATTTATGAAATTTCTTTAATTACCAATTTCCTGCGAATGAACACGTTGGGTAAGTTAAAGTTTATTCTCTCGAAGCAGCACGGAAAATTTCAGATAATTTGATAAATTCAATTCCGGAATCAACACAATTCATGACCTTCAAATTTAGTTTGGCTCCATTCTCTATAACTCAATACGGCAGGTTTCGTTGGGGAATATTCGCGAGAGATATCGTTGCTAAGCGCGGAATCAAAATGCTTCAAATTTTCTGCGGTGATAATTTGCTTTGCCATGCATGTGATCCTTATCTAGAGTTTTCGAGATTGTTCAAAGATTATTTCTGGTAACATTTGGAAAAGATTCCATATTCGTTGTTTGCAGTGGATTGTTTTAATTCGTATTAAAATTTAATTCACACGCGGTATTGCAAGATTGTCAAAAATGATCGAGTGATCCCAGCCACTGGGAATCTCACTCACATGAACGAACAAACGGTTGTGAACAGGCGACAAAATAGGTGATAGGGCCTTAAAAAGGACGCGCTTTTGACGCGCTTCTTGACCATTTTCGTTAATCGTTTCTCGTTCCAACAGCGGTTCAACTATGGATCCTCCTCCTAAGAAGAAGAAAGTAGATGAATCGGCTACTTTTTCATTCAGAGGTATGTTTAAGTTTCACAATTTTCCATTTCCATTGTCTATGGTTCTCATTCGGCTCTATCTCTCCTCTGGTGATCGAATTTAGAGAAGAGGCTCAAATTTCAAACTTTATTGTAGACAGAGATTCCCACACTCCCGAATGACCTCTTAATGATGATATTTGGTGAACTATCGACCAAAGAAAGAGCTCCACTTGGCATTTCTTGCAAAAGATTTCGACAAAATGATTTCGATCTTGGCAAGAAGTCGTTTGATGAAATCACAGTTTGCATTTGTGTGCGTTTATTTGCAATTAATTTCTAATAGTTTGAAAATTGTGTGTTTATTAATGCTCGTCATAAATTTTCATTCTAGAGCCAAAAAGGAGTAATTATGCTAGGCGAAACTCCTTTTCTCAAATATAATATATGCGAAGATAGAACTGGTTTGATTCAACAACCGAGCTATTTGATCAGACTGTTCAAAAAACCTAGTACAAATGTGTTCAATATTTGGGTATAGTTTGTCGTGCAACTGATTTTTTTTCGGTTGTTTATTTTAATCATGTTGAAGTCACGAAAAAAATATTCAGATCCAGAAAGCAAATATTGATCAATCGGAAGCTGAACTGTTTTTCAATATAACAAGGACAGTGAAAACCAGAAAAATCACCATATTCTTCAACTGTGAAAATAGTAATGCGGAAAGGTGATCATTCAATTTTGAAAGTTGTATGTTGAAATTTCGACCATAATTAATTACACAATATTCTAATACTCGTCCCTATCCTCATCGGAGATCGACATTTGGAAAAGTCGCATGTTCGCATTATTTCTACAAAAAATGCACCTAATTTCAATATTGCCAATATCCGGGAAAGTTTGATGAAACTACACAAAATGGACAAATTTGAGATACGCTTTCAAAATTTTTCCGACAAAACATTGGTATTTCGCAAAAGCTAAGTTCAATTTTTTTTCTTTTTTTCTTTTCAGGAGGAGACTGACTATGTGTTGGACGATAAAACTCTTAATTATATAGTTTCTCATGTAAATCATTCGAAATTGTGCATGGGCGATTTTACAGCGGAGGGAATACTAAAAGCCTTTGAGGTTAGGTGATTTATCTAATGTCACGATTCTTCAACTATTTTTAAGGTTGTTCGCAAGTCGGAGTCTCCAAACAAATACGTTGAGTTTTATTCTACGCAAAGAATCATTGAAGAAATCTTTTCGTTTCCTCATACCGAATTTGAAGAGGCGGATAGAAAGTTAATTGACCGCAAATGTAAATCGATGTTGCGCATTGTCCCACTAGAGCAAATGACCTATGTTCACATAGGAAAAATTAATGAGGATGATGAGTTTGTAGAGTAGTGATTTTCATGTGAGTTAAAGGAGGGCTAATAGCAAATATTAGATGACTAATCTGCCAACGCAGAACTGTAGATATTATGAACCATATCAGAAATCCGAAAACCGCATGGTTGTATCTTTTGCCTGTACGATTTTATAGCGAGTTGGCAATGTGCCATGGACGCTTGCTGGACAGGGGAGTGGCGGGAATTTGAATGTGAAAGCATCTCGATCATAATGTGAAATGAGAGGAGGAGCTCCAACACCCCAGTGTAGCGCAGTGGTTAGAGCTCCGGTCAAGCTCTCTGGAGGCCGGTGGTTCGATGCCTCCTTCGACCCAGGTTTTTTGCAGCGAATAAATGCATGTTTTCGCCCATTTCTTTGCTAATAGCCCTCCTTT
>LS515070.1:254894-269426 GCA_900490845.1 Pristionchus japonicus | reverse complement strand
TGGCGGGAATTTGAATGTGAAAGCATCTCGAT
This sequence comes from Pristionchus japonicus, assembly GCA_900490845.1. NCBI lineage: Eukaryota > Metazoa > Nematoda > Chromadorea > Rhabditida > Neodiplogasteridae > Pristionchus > Pristionchus japonicus. The sequence continues at coordinate 269,394 of LS515070.1, read as the reverse complement.
CATAATGTGAAATGAGAGGAGGAGCTCCAACACCCCAGTGTAGCGCAGTGGTTAGAGCTCCGGTCAAGCTCTCTGGAGGCCGGTGGTTCGATGCCTCCTTCGACCCAGGTTTTTTGCAGCGAATAAATGCATGTTTTCGCCCATTTCTTTGCTAATAGCCCTCCTTTAACTTCGAGCGATCATAATCCTTGTTCAAATCATCGAATGATATTTTTGCCTTTTTTAACCTTTTTCTTTTCTTTTTTCACATTGTGTTTTATTATGGAGAAAAATAAACCGAAATATTAACAAATAGTATCGCAGGCTATTATCATTCACAAGAGTTGACAAACAATCGCTCTCCCTCTGTCTCTCTGCTGCCATATCTTCACTCAGTTTGAGAAGTGCCTTTCTTCCTTACCTTGCCACTCGAATACGTCTCGTTGCATTGGTAGTGTTTTTCCGACTACGTACCTCGAAAACTGACTGTTGTAAACACGAGAAAAATGGATCCTTTTAAAATATTCTCTATCTTATTGGTACTGTGGGCATTGCATTGAGTGCCACTGTCAAGTAATTGTTGAATTTGTACCGTTTTCTCCCGGCTACTTACATCGGAATGTGACTACATACGAAAGAAAAATGTTTCAATTTATGATTTTCAATGTAATTTTCACATTGTGTGCTAGATTGAGTGATCCCTGCCGCTGGAGAATCCAAGGCACTGCTCTTATAATAACATGAACGCAATGATAGCGTAGAGACGCTTTAAAGGGCTGTGTATGTGAAGGACGCGCACCGATTCATCTGCTCTCGTACCCGCCATTCACTAGTATCGTGTTCTTCGGGAGTCCCAGCATGGCCCCACGATCTATGAAGAGGAAAGTCACGGAAACCCCTACCACTTCGTGTCATCCAAAGGTTTGTGATTATATTATAGAAATCCCATTCAATTCCAAGCTATCGTCTAGACTGTTGTACCCACACTCCCGAACGATCTATTGTCGATGATCTTTGGGGAACTATCGACTGAAGAAAGAGTTCCGCTTGGAATTTCATGCAAGCGATTCAGAAAAATCGACTTCGATCTTAGCAAGAAGTCTTTTAATGAAATCACTATTCGCATTTGCGTGAGTTTATTTGCATATATTTCGTATCATTTTAACTCCTATGTGTGTTTCAATAGAAGTCAAACATTTTCATTCTAGAGCCGAACTGGAATAGCTATGCAAGGTCTCACTCCTTTTTTCACATATGATATGTGCGAAGATAGGAGTGGTTTGATTCAACAACCGAGCTATTTAATCAGACTGTTCAAAAAAGCTAGTACTGATTTACTGGCAATTTGGGTATTACAGAGAATTGATTTATTTTTCATTGCTTATTTTGTTGAGTTTTTTTGTGCACCTAGAATTAAAAAAAGAGGTTTAGATCCACAAAGCAAACGTTGAACAATCGGAAGCTGATCTGGTTTTCAATCTAACAAAGACAGTAAAAAACAGAAAATTCCAAATAGTTTTCAATTGTGAAAACAGTAATGCGGAAAGGTAAGATTGTAAATGTCGGCCAAAATTAATTACATAATGTTTTAATATTCGTTCCTATCCTCATCGGAGATCGAAATTTGGAAAAGTCGCAAGTTCGCATTTGTTCGACAGAAAACGCACCGAAGTTCAACATTGCCAATATCCGGGAAAGTTTAATGGATCTTCCGAAAATAGACAACTTTGAGATATACATTCATAATTTTGTGGAGAAAACAATGGTATTCTGCAATAGCTAAGTTCAATTTTTTATTTTTACTTTTTAGGAAGACATTGATAATGTTCTGGACGATAAAACTCTTAATTATATAGTTTCACATGTAAATCATTCGAAATTGTGCATGGGTGATTTTACAGCGGAGGGAATACTGAAAGCCTTTGAGGTTAGATGACTTATCGAATGTGACGATTCTTCCACTATTTTTAAGGTTGTTCGCAAGTCGGAGTCTCCAAACAAATACGTTGAGTTTTATACTACACAAAGAATCATTGAAGAAATCTTTTCGTTTCCTCATAATGAATTTGAAAAGACGGATTGGAGGCTAATTGACCGCAAATTTAAATCGATGTTGCGCATTGTCCCACTAGAGCAAATGACCTATGTTCACATAGGAAAAATTAATGAGGAAGATGAGTTTATAGAGTAGTGATTTACATGTGATGCTGTGGAAAAAGTCGGGAGGAGGAGAAGGAGGAAACCGAAAATTTGAATTGGCGCCTTTTCTATTTCTCGCTTTCTAGTGAAGATAGAGAATTGTTATTTTTACACAAGTCTTTGTTACCACTCGCACACCTTCTCAGAATCCTAAAAACGAAGTATCAAGCCTCTACCTTCACTAGAAAGCGAGAAATAGAAAAGGCGCCAATTCAAATTTTCGGTTTCCTCCTTCTCCTCCTCCCGACTTTTTCCACGGCATAAGTTAACCTCGAACTATTACAATCCTTGTTCAAATCATGGAATGAATAATTTTGCCTTTTTCACTGTGGAAAGTGATAAATCAAAATATTTGACAAATTGTACCACAGGCTTTCATCATTCAACAGAGTTGACACAAATTTGTTCTCCCCTTGTCTATCTGCTTCCGACCCCGAACTTCACGTAGAAGACACTTCCCTCCTTTGCCTGTCGCACTTTTGTGCCTCGTTGCATGGATAGCGGTTGTCCATCTCCTTACCTCGGAATGTGAAGTATTCTTGAAAATGCGAGAGTGGCGGATAATGCTCAACTATTTTCGATCTCGTTATTACAGTATGGACATTAGATTGAGCGATCCCTGCCGCTGGTGACTCCAAGGCATCGCTCTTATAATAACATGAACAAAATGTTACCATATAGACGCTTAAAAGGGCTGTGTATGTGAAGGACGCGCAACGATTTATGCGCTCTTGTACACAACATTCGTTAACATAGTGTTCTTTGGGAGTCCCGGCATGGCTCCACCATCTAAAAAGAAAAAGTTCTCTGGATCACCTACCGCTTCGAATCAATCAAAGGTTTGTAATTAACGAAATCCCATTCTATCCCAAGATATCGTCTAGACTGAGATTCTCACACTCCCGAACGACCTTTTGTTGATAATTTTTGGTGAACTATCGACCGAAGAAAGAGTTCCACTTGGAACTTCATGCAAGAGATTCAGATATATCGATTTTGAACTTGGATATAGGTCATTTAATGAAATTTCAATTAGCTATGTAAGGTTTTCCTCAGTTTTTTGATCATTAATATTATTTTTTTTCAATTTTTAAGTGCCCACTCGGAATATTAGCTGAAGGAGAAACTTCTTTGATCAAATACAAAATAATCAGCGATGGATTTAATCTCATTGAGAGAAATAAGACAATGAGATTATTGAGAAAATCTAATACGCAATTGATGGAAATTTTTGTACTGTTTCATTTCTGCGAATTTCAGGCAGTAGACATTTGTTTCAGATCCACAAAGTGAATATCGATCAATCTGAAATCGAGATTATTTGCGATTTAACAAAGACTGTAAAAACAAGAAAGTATAGAATATGGTTTGCTTGCGAAGAGAGTAATGCGGAAAGGTAAGGTGGTCGTAATGGATGTTGAGAATAAACTTCATTATGTTTAAGATATCTTCCACTCCTACTCCGTGACCGAAACATGGATAAGATGCAAGTTGAATTAAGTTGGTCAAACAAAATACCGAAGATCAATATTGCTTATGTTCGCGAAAGTTTGATTAATCTCACAAAAATGGATACATTAGAGATATACATTGCTTCTTCCGAAGACATACCAAAGGTATTTTGTAAAGGCCCCAATTCTATTATCTCTACTTTTCAGACAGAGAATGATCTTGTTTTAGACGATGTCACTCTCTTTCATGTCGTCTCACAAGTAAATCGTTCGAATTTGGGAATGGGCGATTTTTCAATTCAAGGCATACTGAAAGTTTTTGAGGTTCCATATTAAGAACTTCTCAATTTTTCTATAAATGTTTTCAGGTTGTTCGTAAATCGGACCTTCCTAATAAATATGTTAAATTCTTTGCAAAGAAAAGAATCATTGACGAACTGTTTGCGATGCAGTTCAATGACTTGGAAAAAGTACGAGGAAAGTTAATCGACCGGGAGAGCAATACAATGCTGAAATATCTTCAATACGAACACATGACCTGCGTTGAAATGGGAAAGGTTAATGCTGATGGCGAATTGATCGAAATGTAAATGGATACATTCAAATTTTAACGATACATCTAACTCTCACTGACCTGCAATACAATCCCCCCCAACAAATGTTCCGCGTGGGTGGAAGAATAGTTTTTATTGTTTTCATTATTATTAATCCTACTTTATTTGTCAATCGTAATGCGTGTATGTGAAAGAATAAAGCGACTTTTTGATGAATGGAGAAAGTAGGCAATGTTTTATTGAATAATATAGAATTTTACGAAAATCGCAGTTTGCATCTTATGTAGGGAAGGCAAGTGAAGAGAATAAGGGGAAAAGTAAAAACGATTTTATCTTCCTCTCATTCAACTCCTATTTAAGAGTTGCGTGGCCCGTGACTCTTAAATAAGAACCGTATTCTCCACGGCAAATGGGGAAAATGAGAGGGAAACTCTTATTTAAGAGTGGAACTCTTCACTTGCCAACCCTAATCTCATGTATACGCTACACTAGGGATGTTCAAACGATACCGATATCGATATTTTGGCGATATTCTCCCTCTCATTCCCTCCATTCCGATATATCGTAACTCGGTTTCCCCGCTCACTCTTCGTTCCGATATGAGGCCGGTTGCGTAAGAATCAAGCAAGCCTGTGTGAACGTTGGAACAGTGAAATTTCAAAAATGTGCACAGAGAGGTTCTCTAGGGCGGTGATCACTATGGGCAACTTTATTTTGCCCCAACTCGATTGGTGCAGCCGTGCTGCAGCCATGCTGCAAACATGCTTTAAACCATGTTTTGCTCATAACTTTTTTCCTAGTTGACCGATTGGGCTAAAATTTTTACAGCACATAGTTTGAAGCATTAGCAATACAACCATGAAGTTTTTACTCGATAAAATAATTTGCATATGCAAATTCAAAAATCGTTTTCGAATACCAGGCGGAAGTGGAAGCTGAATTTAGCAGCAATCGATGCGCCTCATTCTGGGGATCATTTTTATGTCCTAGGTTGTGGGTAAAAAAACAGTTGTTTTTGAGATAATTGAGGTTTTGTGTTCATATTTCAGTCCGTCACTGCGCAAAGCGCGCGTCGAATGTGAAATAAAATATGTTTCATTCAATGCCGCGCCATCCCGGTGGACTGGTGTAATAGTCCACAATGAAACGTACGAAATGATTAATACAAAACCTCAATTATCTCAAAAATATCTCTCAATTATCTCTTTGCACTAGCTCTAACTAGATTGTTTCTCTTATTTTCTCCACTTCGCTTCGAAACATTTCATGCGTCATCCTTTCCCCCCCCCTCATTTCTTCTTTCAGCAAAAGCTCTGCCAACATGCCTCTCACTGTCAAGCTTTCTTCGCTGTTTATTACGTCCTATCGTATTGAAACAAAGACATATTGAAATTATTGAATTGAAACAAATTGAAACAAAGACAGTTCTTTCAGTTGTCTACATCAACTCAAGCACCCAGGACACCAAATAATACAGTTGCACAAAGTATGTAGTAATTAGTTTAGCTCTTGTAATGATTACTTATGTTTCAGAGGGATGATCGGCACGAAAGCTCACTTACTCGTGAACATTACGATGAAATGTTTTCACAAGTGAGTGTATTTGCTAACATTCGTATAACAATTCCAGTTGCAGGGAGATTCAGGTTCCCCAATCTGTGATTTATCTGCACTTTATCTTTCGAACAACATTGGAATGATCATATTCGCACTATCAGTTTCTCACGGGGACTATTTGGTCTGATTTATTCATCTCTTTGAGAGATGACTCACATTTGATATCATTGATTGAGGAAGAATTCGTTCGTATAATCGCTTTGAAATAAATCACGCTCTTTGTACTATCACACTGCAGTTTGCAAACAAATTTTTTTTTCAAATGTCTTTACTAAAAGAGATCAATATCAAACACTTTATTCGACAATTGAAAGCATTGTATCCATGTCATCGATCTCTACGGCAACATCACGTAATGGATCATGAAAGGCATGCCATGAGTGGAGATTGAACGATACGTAGGCATGCTCATCTTGAACAGAACTAAACGGTCGTTCTGTAGATGAATTCGTTTAGAGGTGTAATCAGTCCATTGTGGCACTACTGATTCTGTTTCTGAAATGGAGACGATATTCAGGAAAATTTGACACTTGAATACTCACGTTCGCGATTCATATTGTGAGCATTGATCTATCGAATTTTAGGTTCCAAGTATAGAGGCTTTCAAGAATATAAACGAATATTGTGTTAAGTTATCGAAGCGAGGCGAGTTGAAGTAGGCAACTGAAAAGGTGACAGTAGTTTGTATCAAATACTGCAAGCGTTAAAAAACGATTCGATAAACTGAAGAAAAGCGTTAGGATAATTGGAGCAGTCGAAGTTTCCTTCGCGATATTGCTTTTCACTGAAGAGAAGAAGAAGAAAAGAGAGGAGCGGAATGACTCATCAAGACAAAAGTGAAAAAAAGAAAGAATGATGTGCAATCATCTTGCTTCTCGTTCTATGTTTCTTCACTCTTCCTGTCTCGATCCCTCTTTTTGTGCACTCTATCTTCCCTCTTCGCAACATTCATTGTGCATTCTGTTTCATACTGTCAATCAAAATTGTGTACAGTTGTCAATCTAACGACTCTCATCTTTTTATCGTTCTTCCCAGTATTACGTTGTCCCCAATGCCTGGTTCTCATCTTGCAAAATGAACATACTTTTTTAGTTGTCTACATCAACTCGCAATGCCTCTCACTATATAGCTGATCAGAGAACGAAGATGCAATCATAATCAATTCCTTTGAAAAGGGTATCATTTTTTACTTTCATAAAACGAACAATGTACTTAGAAAAATGGAAAGCAATTTTCTCAGAACTCAACACACTCGCCACATCGATCATGGAGATATGTGGTCTCGACATTTCGAAGGTACAAAATATTTCCATTTTCACATAACTCATCTTTTGCTATTCATTACAGGTGAATCCGGTGCGGGAATCATGTCCGAGGACGAAGAGTTGGAGAGAACGAGAAGAACAGTGGCAGTTATGGACAGTGACGAGCGCTGAATTTACTCATCCGGGACGAAACTTCTGTGCGCAAATGAGCGCCTTCAATTCTTCCGAGATGAGTCACGTTACGAGAATAGTGCATGGATATTTTGTCTTATTCCGTGGTATTTGAAGATTGCGATGTGACGATAAAGTATTGGAATACGAAGAACTCTATAGCATCGGATGTCTCACTGGACTCTGTGGCGAGTTTTTCCTCACCAAATGTGCTGGCGCAATGAGCACACTTGGTTTTGATGATGACATGTGATTATTTTTCCAATAACCGATATGATCTGGGAGTATATCAGGAAAACGTATAAAAATTCATTTTCTCACTCGCTTGCGGTTTAACAAGTATTAATTACATTTTTATTCGCGAAAGTATATTCTCTGCAAATCTAAACAATCATTCATTCCTAGCGATGGACAATGAAATCTGCGATGCATTCGGAGGGACAGAATCCACATTGTACAAGTAGTAAATATTCTAGTTGATAGCAATGATTGTTTCGTCTTGATCCATTGAGAAATGTGTTTGCAGATCTAATTTCCTGCAACGAAATTTCAATCAAAGTGATTATGATGGATATTGAAATTAGCGATTTGTACTCACAAGTTTGGTACGCTGATGCGGGAAGTTCTTTGTCTTTAGCAATCATTGCAAGTGAGTCGGGGTAGGCAACTGAAATTAGGTGAAGAAATTACGAATGCCCAAATTTAATACGAAGTTGAATGTGGACAATGAGAAAGATCAGATTGGGAACGAAACAGAGATTAGTGCGCTACGTGTCTCTCGATAGACAAGAAAGAGAATTGAGTGCACTTTGAAAAGAAGGGAATGAGTCATCTATGATAGAGGCGAAAAGTCCTTTTTGCAAAGGTTGCCTTCCTTCTCCTCTCATGTCGCCGATCTCTTTCTCTATTCTTTGATCAGTTTATCTCATTGTCTTGTCCTCGCTTAGCAACATTTATCAGAATAGTGTCGTACTCTGACAGCTGTCAATCAAGAGACGCCAGTTTGTTTATTGAAGTCACGAGATCAAAGATCAACAACACATTTACATTTTTACATTTAAACAACTTTATCAGCTGATTCAGTGGGTATTACGAAGCTGGGTTGCCATGAGAGTTCTCCATTGAGCTCGATCGTGTCTTGCGATTTGCATGAATTGAGGGCCGGCTGCTTTGACGAAATCATCTCTCCATCTCTTGGCTGGGCGTCCTTGTCTTCTCTTGCGAGGAGGGGTCCAATTGTGCACATTTAGCATCCATCGATTATGACACGCCCTTGAGATCCGCTCAACCCATACCCACTTCCGTCTTTCCGCTTCCCTAACAACGTCTTTGAATTTTGTGATGCAGCGGATTCGCTCGTTAGTCACTCGGTCAAGTAATGAGATGATCAAAAACACAGTGAATAAAAATCATTAGATTTATACGACAATTAAGTTCCATCTTTTCCCTTGAATTATCAACATAACTCTCTCTACCGAAGAATCTTGCGTTGTTTTCGTGGGACTGCGTGAAGGACTCGAAGGAGTAACCCTAATAAACTACAAAGCCATGTAAACATCGAAGTGGAAACCTGAAAATACTGGAGTTAATAATTCGCTGATCCACTCTGCCAAGTATTCTTTGGAAAGGTTTATACACAAACTCTTCGAACTCAACTTACGAATGGCTCAATGGTGGCCAAAGTCGATATTAGATTTGCATAGTGCAGAGAGAACTGAACCGAGTCATCTGAAATCGTCGTGATCAGAACATTCAACACAGTCATGGTCAATATCATCGACGAATTGTTCTAACCGAATATTCTGATAAATATGATTCTTATGATGGAAGTCGAGTTGGAGTAGGCAACTGGAATCAAGTGTTGATTTTATTAAAATCGGCACTCGTGAGCGAACAGGAATGAAGTGGCTCGAGTCACAATTGAGAGTTGGAAGTGGTTGCAACATTAGAGAGAAAGAAAAGAAGAAGAAACGAGACTGATGTGTAACTCGGAGGATGAAAGAGAGCTGTGCTTCTCTCTGTTCCCTACTCTTTCCCCTCTTCGCAACATTCGTTGAGCTCATCCCGCCTCGGTGACATCTGTCAATCAACTAGAGGCCGAAAGCACTCAACGAATATCCCTTCTTTGTTTCATTCTTGCTTGATTCACTGTCGCTTTCACTTTTTGATGCAAACAACTCAATAAATCTCAGTTGCCTACACCTACTCAATCGAATCCTTAATGAGGCAGTACTAGTACAGAAGAATGGAAAATCATCGGTGAAATTATCTTCACGCTTCAAAGTGATTCTGAACTTTGGCAAAATAGAAAAACGATTTTTAAAGTGTCATGCAGCTCTGCTTATGTTCGAATGGACAAATCGCGTGAAGAAACGAGTTCGAGCGATTACCACAGCCTCACATGCACGTTTGCAGTGCTTGACAATGAAAGTGAGCCTCTCACCTCTTTCTTCCTTCTACTTTCTTCTAATCAATCCCATTCAGAGGAGTCCTTGATCTTAATTGCTGTTATGCTATGCGATTCTCACCAAGAGGTTATCGTCGTAGAAGAACGATAGTTATATCAATAAATCCATTTCAGGGAATATCAATCATTGCTCAATAGCTCACAGGGTTCTTGGTAATCCGTGCATCTACGAATTTGATTAATTATCTGAAATTGGTTTAAAATTGACCAGCTCACATACTGCAAAGTCCAGAATTCTGATAAGTGTTTGAATTGTAGTACATAAAGTCCTCAATAAAGCCCTTCTATACGTTTCTTCATGTAATCACACATCGAGAGGACGTTTAAAGATGCAGAAGCGATGCAGCAGCAGAAAACAAGAGAGTGCAGGTCGATTTCCATAAGCAAGAAGGGATGATTCATCAATGTCAGAAGCAGATGAGTAGGTTCATTATTTTACATCGTTGTTTCGCTCGCTTCTCTTGTCGACCCTCTGTATCTTTCACGCTCTTCTCTGCTTCGTTACACTGCCTTCTTTCTCCTCTTTGCAACATTCCATCCATCCAGCTCACATCTGTCAATCAACCAACGGATGATTGCGCTCAACGATTTCCTCCCATTCTTCCTCTGTTGCTTCGCTATACGATTCGCTGCGGAGTGTTCTATTGCTTGAAGATTAAAACGAACAAACTTCAGTTGCCTACATCAACTCAGCCCCGAATGATGTCAAAGAATCGATGTATACGAAGAACTCCGAAAAAATCACCCATGGTTAGTTCATTTTTTGTTCACTTTATCTACAGGCAAATATCAGAAGCCAATAAGAGGCACATGTGAAGCTTGCTAGCGCTGTGTATTTATGAAGCTCAACTCGAAAAAGGTGAGAAAATCCATTGATTTTTCGCGCAGTTTTTTTCATCCTTGCAATTGCCGCGAATTACATTGTAAATGATCAGAAGGGGATACTCGGTGATTCTCGGCATTGGAAGATACGGGGATTCTTTCATCATTTCTTAGCCTCTCTCGCGCACTCCAATGCTACACAAAGAAGAATCCCATTGTTAATGATTACTTTTTACAGATGGTCAGACTGGCTGTTTGGTCTACCGTTCAACAGCGTCATCGGTGCCGTAATCTGAACCTGCGAGGAAAAACAAATAGGCGGAATCGTTTAACTAGATATATTCGATTGAATTGGAATTGTTTTCCTCGTTATTGCTTCCCTAGTAACAAATGGAAATGTTAAAATTTTGTTTTCATTTTAACATTTTGTGGCCAACATTGAAAGAAGTGGAGAAGACAATGAATGGGGCTCTCTTCCTGAGTTGTCAATCTCAGCCGGCATTCCTTCACACTCAATCTTTTTATCACTACTCTACTATTTGCTCAGGTTGATGTTTTTTTTCGATATCTGTCAATGAAACAATCAAATTTTCGCTTTGCTTTTTTTCTCATCTGCAATAGCAGGGATTATAATAGAGAATGCATCGCGGCAACCTCTTCATCTCACTAGAATTTTCAGATCAGATAGACTAGGGAGTATGCTCAATTTTCGCCGTTCAAAAAAGAGTGAACGACATCTCAATTCGGTGAAATCAATCAATTTATCACAGATTGGCAAACACATCTTTCACTTCGACAAATGGTTTCGTTTTATTGATCTTACATTCTCCACACTTGAATCCTTTGGTAAAATTGTACTCTTACATCTCATCTCAGCAATCAATGATTACAGTTGCTTATACTATGATCTGTATGACGTAGGAATGTAGAGCTGCACATCAATTTCATGGTCAATCGATGGAGAAGAGCTGCCGCATCCCGCCGCTTTCCAGTCAATCTGAAAACACACATTATGGTTGCACACACCATCACGTAGAGTTCGAAATAGGGTAATCCTCTCCTCATTTCACACACTCTCTCGTCCCTCTGACCGGTGAGAGAGTGTGTGAAATGAAGAGACGATTACTATGTCGAATTCTACCAGTATTGGTCATGAACTAACCTCAACATTGCGCATTGTTCATGATGACCTGCGTGCTTTTAACAGCAATGAGTTGGTGTAGGCAACTGCAATGATGATGGATGGTTTCGTCAGATTTAACCAACAAAGATGCGAAAATGAAACTCGTTACACTCGCTGGTTTTGCTAAGCTAGAAATGCAGAAACTCGAGTGGTTGTAAGGGTTGGGCAAGAAATCGAGCAAGAAATCAAATTTGGGATACATAACCCGAGGACAAGAGAGAGAAGGGGAAAAGGGAAGAGAAGGGGAAGGGAACAAAAGACAAACAAACAAAGAAACACGATCAAATGAGGGAAGAAGAGGGGGGGGGGAGAGGGGTCAAGAGAGAGTGAAATGAATAAGACGCTGCAGCGGTGGGTGTGAGTAGGTCAATAGAGAGTAGAGCTCGAAATACGGGTAATCGTCTCTTCATTTCACAAACTCTCCCTTCTCTCTGACCGGTGAGAAAGTGTGTGACATGAAGAGACGATTACCAGTATTTCGAACTATAATAGAGAGTACTGGACGTCGAAGTTGGGGAGAGGGGAAAATAAAAGGAAAAGTGGAATAAGGAAGCTGCATTTCTCGTTCGGCTCAGCCAACAGAAGAAAGTTGGAGAAGACGAGAAATTGCGAGCGAGCATCACGCAAGCGCAAATAGAGGAAAGGGGCGAGATGGAGCGAGGGAGCTACAGAGAAAACTAGCAGTCGATACGAGGCCGCAGCCTTGAGTTCGCTTCAGTCGAGCGGGGCGAGAGGCAAGACTAAAGAGAGAGGGAGAGAGAGCATTTGAAATTGAGGGTAAACAACGTCGCCGAAGTCTCGGCCTCTGCAGACTGGGACGAGACGAGAGAGAGAAGAGTGGAAGACGAGACAACTTTCTCACTTCACACGCACTCTCGTTGGTCATAGCAGCGAGAGCGCGCGATGAGATGTAATTGCGTTTCTTCCAATTGCTTCGAGAGAAGAAGCGAGATGATGTATCGGCCAGAAACAGCTTCGAATGAGTCAGAGCTCCGCCCACTGCGTCGGGCCTCTTCCCTCTCTCATTTCTATGCTTTACTACTGGACACACTGATAAATTCTCTCCCTTCTCCGCCTTATTGCCTTGCCTTAAACATATCATTGGGGGTACTGACACCTACAAAGATGAGAAGATGGACGAGTCTGTCGATATGCCCACGGAAAATCGAGGACTATGAGTTTTCAGAACAGTGCGTCAAGACTAAGAAAAACCTTCTCTTTAGCCCAGTATGCATGATAATGTGGTTAATCGATCGCGTCTACAATGTTTCAATATTTACAACCGTCTGCATGTATTTATTGTGAGATCGAGAGTAAATAACATAATATTTATCGTGCAATGAAATGATAAATGAATGTTCCTGGGAGGCGAGTAATAGAAAGTGGCTAATATGATTCTCAATCTATGAGCTCGAGACGTATTCTCAAACTTGTAAGGATTCATCATTCTCAAACTTGTAAGGATACATCATTCTCAAACTAGCAACACGGCGAATTAGATTCAGTAGATTCGTTACGTGGCTGTCTTTGAAGAGGACAGTAATACTTCGATTCAATCTGAAAAAAACTAAATTAATTTGATTACTTCGTTTAACCAATTGCCATGTAGAGCTGATACTAGGGAAGTCTCACCTAGTAATCATCACATGGTTCTGCTTGCACAGACACTTCTGCTTGCATCGTTGAAGACTGAGCGGTTGGAGTTGATGTAGGCAACTGAAATAAACGGAAAATGTGGGAAGAAATGGTGGAAATGCGTCCCGGAATTGACCAACTGCAAAGAGAAAGGGGAAAGCGAAGGCAACGCGCAGTGTGCATAGACCGAGCCCGAGAAAGGAAATAAATGTTCGAGAAAAAGACAGAATGAGGGAGAAAAAAGTGGAGAAAGAGGGCAGCCGATAGGACGCTGCGGCCAAGGGTCCGGCTCTTTAAATAGGGAGGAAGAGTGGGAGAAGTAGGCCTCTTCAGCTCGCACGCTCAATCGTCGATCAGAAAAGTGAGAGTGTGTGCCAAGTGAAGAGATAATTACCCGTATTTTGAACTCTGTTGAGAAAAGTAGCACGAGTTTCTTCATCTCGGGCGGTTTTCTCTATTGGAGAAAATGCTGCGAGCATCCAGAAATAATTGCCACCATTTCAAATGTTGTGCAGAGAAGAGGAGGAAAATGAGAGCGAGGAATCGCCCTCTGCCCTAGAGAAGAAGAGAATCGAGAAGCTGAATTGAAGGCCGAGAATAATTTACGTAGTGAGACAGATCCATATTTAAGGAAAGTCTAGTTGAGAAAACTGGGTGGATCATCGTTTATCATCTTTACAAAAGAGTATTAGACGGAGAGCCATTGTAGAGAGACCCGTCGCTTTTTCATTTTATGTTTGGTGTACGGACGATCATACACATTTCATCTTTGGCACCATTCTCGAGCAAGAGCATCTTCAGACGGTCGTTGAGAGAGCAGATTTCAGTCTGAAATACGTGAGTCACTGGGAGTTTCAAGTGCTCGCTGAAAACTAGTGGTCCAAATACAAGTCTCTTCATTTCACACACACTCTCTCACCGGTCAGAGAGACAAGAGAGTGTGTGAAATGGAGAGGCGAAAGGTAAAGGTAAAGGTATCCCCGTACTCAAGGCACTTGCGTCCTGCGGGAGCCCACTGCTAGGCCAGTGACTATATTTAAAGGCCAGTTCAGTCCGTAGGGCCTAATCTATTCTTCGGACCTACTTTACCGCGTGATCTAGTCACTACCAATTCCCCTTGCGGGCGCCTTGGTGGGGCGGAGGCGGTGTCACGGCCG
>LS515070.1:233351-253719 GCA_900490845.1 Pristionchus japonicus | reverse complement strand
AGTGGAGATTGAAGTGGTCGTCAAGGGAGATGTTATGAGAGAGGTTGAATCCAGCAGAGCAGTCGAGATTCTTATCTCTTATCTCCATAGTATCTCCTTTGCACCTGTTCTCTCGTTCTACTGACTGATGTGAGAACAAAGAGAAACAAGATACGTACTCAGTTCAGCAGTAGTGCAAAATGTCTTTCATAATTCTTTATCAACGCAAGACTGGGCAGTGTTATACATCTCATAAGAATTGGCTGGGACATCGGAGTCCATTTTAAAGGAGGACTAATAGCAAATAAATGGACGAAAACGCTCTGTCATAGTCTGCAAAAATCCTGGGACAAGGGCGGCATCGAACCCCCGCACCTTCGGAAGGATCGACCGCCTCTCTAACCACTGCGCTACACAAGGGTGTTAGGCCCCTCATCTTGCCTCGCACTATAACCATCATGTTTCCATTTTCAAATTCCCGCCACTCCCCTGTCCTTTCAATGTCCATGGCACAGAGCCAAGTCGCTATAAAATCGTTCTAACAAAAGATAAAAACATGCGGGTTTCGGATTTCTGGTATGGTTCCCGATAGCTACAGTTCTGCGTTGTCAGATTGGTTATCTAATATTTGCTATTTCACCTCCTTTAAGTGCATGCCATGTTCTCGTAAGTAGATCAGAAGGTTCGTTCATGGCATGAGGCCGAAGTGTTTTCTGAAAGAAGCTGAAGTGATTTACATTTTCGCAAACGATAAAAGACCTCACTTTTGCAGAATTTGTTTTTCTGTTGGAGGGTTTTGACGGTCGCGATTTCGACAAGGTTGAGTTGGTGCAGGCAACTGAAAAAATGAAATAGAAAACGAGAAAATGAGTCTTTTTCCAAGAAAACGAACCACAACCGAAAACGACTTTAGTGGAAGGGAAAGGGAAAGAAAGCGGAGAAGGGGTGATGGAAGAGAGGCGAGGCGAAATAGTCACCAATGGAGACGGGGAGGCTTGCCGATGACTCTCATCGACAGAAGGCGTTTTTCAGGCTCGGTAGTACCGGCTATACTTTGAATGAAAAGGCGAAGCTGATAAATGAACTGTGCTTGGGGAGAGGACGACGAGCTAAAATGAAGCAGCTACATGAATTCATCCTTCTGGTTCAATATACAATGTCGAATAAAATGTCCGTTACAATGCTTGAAAGTAGATCACAAATAAAATGTCGGATACGCGATGACGATGACTCAGACTGCCGATGCCAACTCTTATCAGGCTAGATAGATAAATAATGAGATTACATTGGATAGAGGGGCATTGCTGCTCGCGGCACTCTGAATGGCATAACTGTTGTCATTGAACAAACAGAGCAGCTAACCTGTCTCATAGTTGTTGACGTTGACCGTGAAACTGATCATTGTTGGTGAGAGGTGTTCAGTGTGAATGCGTCACGAATGAGATGGAGTAGACACCTGAAAGCAGAATTGAATTAATTAAAAGAAATATACGAGGGAAGACTACTATCGCGAAGGAAGCAAGTGAAAGAAGAAAGAAAGGAAAGAAAAGGTTTGAAACTGGCTAGTAGAAGAAGGCAGTCGTCAATGGAGACGGAGGAGAAGGTAGAATGCAGAATGATCAAGAGGGAAGGTGAGTTTAACGCTCTGCATTCATTATTATTCTCCTGTCGGAAATCTAGGTTCATAAGACCTGAAGGTATTGGACCAAGAACGCGTTTGTTTGGTTGTACATAATGTGTAATGCAGATAATTGATAAGATTTATCATGCAAAAAATTAGAGCGTTGTCGAAGATTACTAAAGCATTCCATTGATGAGAAACACACGAAGGCCGAATTCGATCGACACAATCTTGGTGAAGAACAATACATGGATGTTTCTCAGGGCGATGCTAGACATCTTTCTGGAAAGTAGCATATATTTTTAGTGATACAATTGTGAGCTCACAAAATTTTTGCTCAAGTAGAATACAGTTACCAAAATGGGTTTAGCATGTGCTCGTGAAGTGTTTCGTGACCCGGAAGTCACTGTTGAGTTGGTGTAGACAACTGAAACGAAAGCGGGATACAATTCTTTTTAAATTGATCACATCACGCAACATGGATCGGATATATGACTGTAATACGTATACACAGCGGCTGATAATATACAAAGACTGAAAAGGGGAGAAGCATCTATAGTTGGAGAAGTCGCAATTTCCAGCGGCCAGAGAGGTAGATGGGGTGTTGCCTTTCATGAGGTAATTTGAGACAAACATACAAATGAGTAGGTGGGAAGTCAGTTACCGCTTCTCGTAGATACGAAAATGCAAAGTTGGAGAATGTCATATCAGCAAGTTACAATCGATTAATGACAACGAATGGCCGCTCTGTTTTAAAGGTTCCATCATAACGAACACCGAAAATAGCGGAGCATATTCCCAGGGAGATGAGTTTCACACTTCTGCATGTTGTATGTTGTGCGTGTGAGCCATTCCTGGGCTTTATGATGCATTTCGGAGAATATTTCGATTAGCTCACAATGTCCGTTCATGATAAACACTGATGAACAGATCGCTATGATAGTAAACAAATCCACGTATATTTTGATCTCAACGCACATTAAAATTTTACTGAGACAGAATTTATTTGGCTAACATGTTGTTTTGACGTTGAATGTTGACCTGGGACCATTTGGTCTCATTGCTTTATCTCACTGCTAAAAGTGCTGCTCTCTCCATTCTTCTCTATTCACTATTCAGCCCATCACAACCTTCAACGGCCCACCTGCCCAACCTTCTTCCTTTTCCATAATCTCTTGCTCGTCTGCACAGAGAGGGAGCACAAGGAACATGGACTATTACGTCCTCCATTATGCTCGAAGGGAGAGGATAAAAGAGGAACCACATTCGTTCTTCTCTATCATTCTGTCCCTGATAGCTTTCTTCCTCAACGGTTCCTTGTTCTGCGGTTTTCTTTGAGGTGAAATTCCGCATGTTTTCAGTTTGTCCGATCTACTCACGGACTCCTCTACTGGTTCACTGAACATTGCATACGAAAAGGTGAGGTTTAGGGGAGATTGTTGTTGTGCATAATCTTTTTGCCACAATTTGGAGTTCACCGGAAGTGTGTCTACCCAAAATTGGGGGGGGGGTGCCAAAACGTAAACCGCCAAAAGGTAAACGGGTCATAAGTCGGTTGGGAATTGACCTAGGGCAATCGATAATGTATCATTGTTATCAGTAGAGGTGTACGGTATTTCACTACCGCAGTCGTCGGGAGTCGCGAACTGATTTTTTTTCATCGAACCATGACCCGGGGGTCATGGTAAAATGTGACCAAAAGTACCGCATGCCAAAATATGTTACAGTAACCGGGCATGTACAGTAACCAAAAATACCGTATTCCGGGATTACTTTTTATTACTTGGTATTACCTTTTTTTTTAAGTGTGAGATATAAATTTGATCTTTGGTCAGCTGTGTCTACCGTAGCCTGGCATGCTACCGTAACTCGAAATACCGTAATCCGGGAATCGTAAACTACTGTACATGCCCGGTTACTGTGACATATTTTGGTATGCGGTAGTTTTGGTCGACCCCTGACACCTTTTACCATGACCCCGGGTCATGGTTCGATGAACAAAAATCAGTTCGCGATTCCTGACGACTACGGTAGTGAGATACCGTACACCTCTACTGATAACAATGATACATTATCGATTGCCCTATTTCAACTCCCAACCGACTTATGACCCGTTTACCTTTTGGCGGTTTACGTTTTGGCACCCCCTCCCCAAAATCCACCCCGACCACCACAGTCTGTTATAGAATGAGTGACACATATCCGTTCTTCCGGGCAACTCCACACGCGCCGGCTTTTTCTTAGCAATTGTTATTCTTCTCGCAGAGAGCTAGCAAGAACACCAACTATCAACACAACAACAGCGGTACCGACCAAAGGGAATCCATCGAGACTGAAGCGATGGACTGTTTCAGTCCATTCACGGATCCGGATATTGTTGTATTGTGTTTCCATCCAGTATCACATATTACAAGTTCAGAATAAACTAAGGAAAATTAATTTTTATGATTACAACGAATGGGATCGTTTGTGTGAAGCACAATATACTGAAAACGAGTAGGTGAAGTACAGGGACAGAATGAGAAGTGATGGGTATCGGCAGATGGAAGGTGTGCTCGAGTTCGAGATGCCTCGTCTGGACAGACCAGAACTTGTGCGGTCTCTCATGTCGCAATGCTCTCTCGCCGGTCAGACAGCGCGACACAGCGTTCTATCCCGACAATCAAGAGTGAGGGCTGACCTAACGGAACTACAAACTCAGTATTCTAAAGGAGTTTTGAAACGCATCTCGATTCTCATTTTGTAACAAAAGCGATCAGGAGAATTGCGTTACGTTTCACAAATTTCTTAAATTCCGAGATCAATTTGCAGTTCGATTACGGTTTTGCGGGAAAATTCAAAAAGATAATCCCATTGTTCACCCTTGTCTGGAGAAAACAATGAGGGTCAGAACGCTGTGGCGAGAGAGCAAGGAAAGTGAGAGACCGTTAAATTTTTCCCTGAGACAGACTATACCGAAAACAGAGTGAGAAGAGAGAACCTAGCAACATCATTTGTTCTCCCCCCCCCATCATCCCTCTTCCGCTTTGAAAACCATTCAAATACAATCGAAATTCTTTATTCAAGGCGAGGACCTGGGACAAACTGCGAAGTTATGGGTGTGGGAAGTGGGAAGTCTTGCTTTAGCGCACGTTGCTCGGATGTCACGACCACGCAATTGAGCAGTAGCTTTGAAACGCAGGACTACAATCCCCTGCTGTCCAATGCTTTCTAGGGGAGGATTACGTGGTCGTGGCAAACAGCTGGCCTTACCAGCGGGTCCCACCTAGCGTTGTCGTACGACTGTAAAATCGCTTGACTTGTTTCCATTGTTTGGGACGAATTCGCTGAAACAACACAATGCACTGGGAACTATTCTATGGAGCGAGAGCATAACAAACCAAAGAAAAAAATGCAAAGTTAGCTCACTTTTCGGTCATCGTAATCAGTCTGGTTGTTGCACGAGCAACTTGTGCTGATGAGATCGTGTAGGAATCGGAAATGGGAAGCATTATCACGGACTAAATATAACTGAAAAATGGCGAAGGCAAACGAGAAACACAGATAAATGATTTAAATTCTGTTAAAAGAAGCTGTCGGTAAAGTTGTATCCAATGGAGAGCAATCTAGGAGAGGTTCTGGGCCTACGATTCGTAAGGAGGACAGAAAAAAAGGAGGAGTAAAGGGAAAACGAGAAAAAAAAGACGACAAACAGCCGTCTGAAAGGAGAGATGTTTTTTATTGCCAAGCAAACATCTACCGCAAGTGAAGGAAGGAGAGGGTTATTGTACTGTGAGGTAGAAGTAAGGTAAAGGTAAAGGTCATCCCGTTAATCAAGGCACATTCGTCCTGCAGGAGATCACTGCTATTCCAGTGATTATTCAAGTCCAATTCAGTCCGGAGGGCCTATTCTATTCTTCGGTCCTATTTTACCGCGTGATCTGGTCACTACCAATTCCCTTGCGGGCGCTTTGGTGAGGCGGAGGCGGTGACACGACCGGGGAAGTGACGAATGGAGAATAGTACAGCGTGTGAGACAAGATCAAACGTTGGGAAGAAAGATGGAGCTGATTTCATTTTATGCATTGCACAAACAATTCGAACAATTGAAGCAAAGTGACAATCCATTTTCTAACTCTTAGGATAGTACAGTCTGACCGGAAGAAATCTGACTCAATATCAGAAATCAAAAACACCGGCTGGAACACTCCGGGAAGGAAACAACGAGAGATTGATAGGAAAGGAGGATCGTAAGGAGTAGTTCGTTTGTTATCTGGGCACAGAACCAAGCAATGTGTGTTCAGTCCGCACTTGGCATGTCTCGTTCTTCTTCAGTGCTGAAGGTGTCCTTTCTTCTTGCGCGTGCAACGAAAGCATCGGCCTAGTTCCGTCAGAATGTTGTGCCGTGCATTGCGGCTGGTCACAGTCATGCACTCAGCGTCCAGTAGAATCGCATCATACGTGATCGAGCTGAAGGAATAACATTTACAAATTGTGAATGCAAAAGGGGGTTGATTCTTTTGCGAGGACACTAGGGAGAGTGGAAATGCTTTCTCCTAGTGGGCTGTGAAGTCAAAATCGAATATTTTTACCTTTTTATAGTCAGAAAATTTTCCAATTGAACGGCGATTGAACCTCTGAGTTGATGTAGGCAACTGAAATAACAACGATCAATCAGGAGGATTTATTGCAAATCGATGAATTCAAGATCCACAAACAAAAACAGGATGACACAAGTGAGAAAAGGAAAATCATGATGGGGAAAAGGAAGGAGAAAGAAGAGGAAGAGCAAATGTCAACTCATTTCACTGAAAGGAGGATAAAGGGACACAAAGAATGAAGGAGAACTGTATGCCCGCTCTCACCATTCCTCACACTATTTCGCTCCAACTCATTCCTTCGTATCTTCCTTCTTTGAAAGGGCGAAGTACCTGAGTAATGACCTGTCACTCTCCGTTTACTCACTAACTAGCAGGTCAGAAAGAGCGAGAGAGTGTAAGGAGTGAAGAGAGTCTCTTTCCTCTTTCTCTCGCTGCGTTCCTTCGTCCCTTCCTCTTTTTTCCTAGCGTGAATCATCCTGTCCTTTGCCTTCCCCTTACTTCTGCCCTCGGTCCCTTAGCTGCTTCAAATGGCTCTCATCTCACGCATTCATTAATGCCTTCTTGTCGGTCAACAATCTTAAAAAAATACGCTATATTTTATCAATTGTCTACATCCACAAGACTGTGACAGAACATGACAATGAAACATAGAATCCCTCCAGTGGATCAAGAGGAAGAAACAAATAGAACGACACATTGCAGATGCATGCGAAGTAGGAGACTCAGACAATCGCTTCTTCCTGAGAATCGTTGATGGATTCGTTTATCTGCGTCTCTGGCACTTTGCCGGCCTCGAGTTCCTATGCCTCGAGTTCCGAGGAAACTGTGCCTGGAGGGAAGGAGAAGGATTGTTTTGAAAACGTACTCTCCAATACATGCACTATCTCTCGCTGAGTATCGGTTTTGGCGTCTTTCAAGCGTCCGAATGGCGTGGCTCAGTTCACTCAGATATTTTCATTCCCCATCGCTAGTCAGTTGTGTGCTTGTCTCCCCCCCCCCCCCCCGGCCACCCTTATGCCTGTTAGAAGCCTTCCGTATTTTCAGTTGCCTACACCAACTCCACTACGTCGGAGCAGTCGACGAAGATGAAGATCGCCTAGATTCAAGCTTTATGTGAGTACAATTTGTACCCTATCTCCCCACTCCCCATGGACTCTTTCAAGCGTCCATATAGCGTCCGATTTGGCTCATCAACCATAGTTATCCTAACCCCCAACGCGCTGTTCCTCCTCTACTTTCCCGGAAGAGTGGTTGCTCTTTCCTGAAATGCATCGCAGGCCGGGTCGTGGTGGGTTCGAACACGCCCTTCCGGGAAGTAGAAAAGCATCTACATGTGTTGAAATACCAGCATCGTTTGCATAACCAGTTGAGTTCGAAATACGGGTAATCGCCCCTTCCTTTTGCACACACACTCTGACCGGTGTGAAGATAGAGTGTGGAATGAAGAGGCGGCAACCCGTATTTCGAACTCTATTACCCAGACATCAAGATTTCATCCAGAATGACCTCATCCACCGACAAGTGGCTTTTACTTCCCTCAAACAAAAGAGTACGACGAGTGACAAGTGGTTCGGCTTCTACTACCCACACACCGGCAGATACGTCGAGAAAGAGCTGACGGTCAGTTTTCTGGGTACTAGGACGGATGAGAACCGGCTGGATGAGAACCATTAAATAATCCGTCTGTTACATAACTCTTGTCTCTCGCCCTCATTAGGCTCTCATCCGACGGGTCTCAACTAGTTTTGTTTGCAGCTGATTTTCAGTGAATCAGCCCATGTTGTTGCAGACAAAGCAGATGCTAACTCGAGAGGTCAAGTCAGATGCAAGAACAAAATCGAGTACACAACTGAACTATTAGCCATAGGCACTAAAGAGGTGAGTGCGATTGTCGGCTGAACTGACTGTATTAGTTTGTTTTTCAGAGTGTGAATAACTTTATCAGTTCTCCGATAATTTCTTGAGCCATTCATTTTGTGTTGTATTTTTGGGAATAAATGATTGAGGAATGCTTGCATTGCAAGAATCAGAAGCACAAATGGCTAAGAAGTACTTCACGAATTTTTCTGTCAACTCGAGCAAAACCATTTATCTCGTTGAGCATCAGTCTGCGGTCACTGGTGTTCGAAATACGGGCAATAGTATCTTCATTTTACACACTCTCTCGCTTCTCTGACCGGTGAGAGAGTGTGCGAAATGAAGAGACGATTACCCGTATTTCGCACTCTAGCGGCCATCTCGTGGAGCGCCTCCTTGCCGTGGCCATTGAAACTTCTGGAAACGGGAACTTCTTGTTCACCCTTGTCTGGAGAAACCAATGGGGGTCAGAACGCTGTGTCCCTCTCTATGGCGGCTCTGGTTGAGAAGCGAGGCGGGGAATGAGAAGGGTAGGGAGTATTCTATCTATTGAAAATGGCTGAGCCAAAAAGTACAGAAGTGCCGAACGTTTTCCCTACCTGGCATGAGCGAGCTATGCCACCGGGTGGGTAAATACTCAAAATTGCGCATTCTGTGTGAAAAAGGACGCAACCTTGTCGGCAGTGTTCAGTATGCCATTGAGAAACACCCTGTGGTAGTCGAATTTGTCGAGTTTATCGGCAATGCAATTTCTATACAATACTCTCATATAAAGTAGGCTCAAAACGAATCGATTAAAATTTATTAACACAAGAATCAGGATAGAATGTATGAACCCAGGAACTAGTTTTTTCAAACCCAATTGAAATCGACCACACTATGGTGGATACATACCTAGGCGACAAGGATTCGATGCATCCGGTCCATCTGTCCCACAGCCGTGTTTTCCGGTTCTGGACCCGGCTACAGTGCTCCTCAGCTCCCAGTTGAGCTAGAGACTTGTTCTTTGGCTTAAAATACGCGCAAAAATATGGCAAACAAAAATCTTTTCAAAAATCGAAATTTCGATTTTTTGGCGCGAAGTTGTGCTCGAAAAACTAACTTTGCTTACTGTTTTTAAATTTTCTCACTGTCATGCGGGCCGAACGCAGAACTTTTTATTGCAGAATATGAAAGAATGATTGCATGAGTGTATAAGAAAAATAAAATATTGAAATTCGAAGGGGGTTTAAATCCTCATTTTTTTGCTCAAACATGAAAAATTCCTTCTTTTGTGAAATTTGAACGAGAAACAGCATAAATAGTATTTTTACAACATCTTGTTAATTATAAATTTGATAGGATTCAATTCCATCTTAGTCATTTTTGGACAAAAACCATGAACCCTGGGTCATGGTCCAAAATGGAGGTGGAAAGTCATGATGGAGGATCTTCATATACTATGTGCCGATGTGCAGTACAGTACCCCAGTAATTTAACGTAACCCATAGTACCGTAATCTGCCGATCATGGAATCGAGGACTGATTTTTTAACAGCTACTTCGAAAAATATCACTCTGCGATAGACGGAGTACGGTACTATGGGTTACGTTAAATTACTGGGGTACTGTACTGCACATCGGCACATAGTATATGAAGATCCTCCATCATGACTTTCCACCTATATTTTGGACCATGACCCAGGGTTCATGGTTTTGGTCCAAAAATGACTATGAGGGAATTGAATCCTATCAAATTGATAATTAACAAAATGTTGTAAAAATACTATTTATGATGTTTTTCTTTCAAATTTTACAAAAAAGACTGAAAATATTAAAGTTGTTTCTCGAAAATACGAATTTTTCATGTTTCAGCCAAAAAATGAGGATTTAAACCCCCTTCGAATTTCAATATTTTATTTTTCTTATACACTCATGCAATCATTCTTTCATACTCTGCAATAAAAAGTTCTGCGTTCGGCCCGCAAGACAGTGAGAAAATTTAAAAACAGTAAGCAAAGTTAGTTTTTCGAACACAACTTTGCGCCGAAATTCGATTTTTGAAAAGATTTTTGTTTTCCATATTTTTGCGCGTATTTTAAGCCAAAGAACAAGTCTCTAGCTCAACTGGGAGCTGAGGAGCACTGTAGCCGGGTCCAGAACCGGAAATTCCCTAAAACACGGCTGTGGGACAGATGGACCGGATGCGTCGAATCCTTGTCGCCTGGGTATGTATCCACCATAGTGTGGTCGATTTCAATTGAGTTTGAAAAATCTAGTTCCGGATGGGGCTGTTTTTCATACATTCTCTCCTGATTCTTATGTTAATGAATTCGAACTCAAGATGCGGAAAAGAGGGGAAAAGAGAAGAATAATATTTTTATCGATGATCACAGAAATAGTTACTATATTTATCCATGAACTTAAAAAACGGATTTTTACCATAAATAGTAGAATACTCATCCTAACTCACGATTCCGATGTATTGCATTCCCTTAGTGTCCACGTAATCTCGGAGCGTATTGGTCCTTTTCTCCTTCGCACCTTAGATTAGATTTTGTAATACGGGCGGGTAACTCTCGCCCGACCGGGTAGGAATAAGGTATGCTAAGAGTCACCCGGGATAATGTGAATGAAAATAATATTGGATCTCGATAAACCACTGCGAAGAGAACCACAGAAAGGAAGACTGCTATACGAAAAATGAGGAAGGGAAAGAAAGAAGGTAGGGAGGAAAGAAGTGAGTCGTCAGTGGAGATGGGAGAAAGAAGGCTGTTCCATGGCGATGAGCCGTCTCTCTTCGTTGCGCGCGTTCTCTCTTCGCTGTAGCTGAAGTGAGATCGATTTCGTCATCCTTAGTAATTTCAATGCATCAAAATGGCTCAACTTTCTTGGTTTTACCACATTCGGTACGATCGTAGGCATGCAGGTGATAATAAATTGTTTATCGGAGGAGTGGTCAATACGGATTTCACAATTCTGATTCGGACAATTCCTGGACAGTCTTCGGTTTGGGTACTCGAAGGAGTCGATGAAGGTCCGTTGCATTCAGTGTTATCGGTTCCACACAGCTTTGTCCACCTCGAAAGCGTAGACTATATGTACATGAGGCCGCGAACGTCATGAAGGAGAAGTGGGTCAGAGCGAAGGTGATGGACGCTGAAATGTTTCTGAATTGACGTTCTATTCAGGATTGGGACCTCACCTTACAATGAATATTTAAGGTAATTTATTGTGTGCGAATTACGGATGAGTTGATGTAGACAACTGCAAAGCAAAATTAGAGAAGAGCTGTAACAAAGAGGGGAAAAGAGAGAAAAGCGACTACTATACGAAAGAAAAAGGAAAGAAAGAGGAGATGGGCTGGCGAACGGAGAGGCAGTCGTCATGGGAGATGAATTCAAGGGAGGATGCATCGCGGAGATGCGTCTCTCCCTCTTTCGTATATTTATTAGATAATGTTTCTCGCCCATCCCTGAGGCGAGGGCGAAAGTGACCACACAATCCGTTGTGTATGGCAACCATCGAACTGTACGGAAGGCTGAGAGAGTGATGATGTATTCTTTATCAGATAAGCGAAATAATTAAGACAAGACAACTAGAGATATTAAGAATTGAAGTGCCGATCGATATTTCAAAATTCTATTCCTAGCCTTCTTCTTGTAGCAATTCGTGGCAATGCTCGATGACAAATATCTCTACCATGTGATCACATCCACGTTCGCATTGCGCACGTCAATTAGTTATTTGAAGTATTGAATGAGAGAAAGAAGAGAAAGCTCCTAAAATGTGTCCGAATTCGTTTTTATCAGTGCAAATGACCCTCACCTAATTGGAAATACAGTACCGTTCAAAAGTTTGGCCCCAAAATTCAAATCGTCATAAGTCTCTTCAAAATTGAGATAGCAACTTTTGGTCGGGAGCAATCGATAGGCAATCTATAGGAGAATAACGTGATATGGTGTATGAGTGCATGTTCCTCTAGACTCATTCGCTGCAAATTTTCTGCTGAGGTGTGGTCGTAAATATTTTTTTGAACCTCGGAGGAATTAGCCCAGAAGCTCCAACGTTCTGTGGTGGTAGCACAACCATTGATCTACACGATCCACCTTATGGCCCTTTGCGGGCAGTTCGCTACAGTGAATACGAATTATTTTCCGACACCTCCCAATTATTTTCAAAATTATGTAGGTTCCGTCTTAGGTGTCCCACAGCCACCAAACTTGGCAGGTAGTATCAGTGTATGGTCCAGTTGAGTTGTGCCAAGTTTGGGCCGGATTTTCTGCTCGGTTCGTGAATTCAACTTTTTGCGTATGCTCATTGTGTCTCCATCAAGAACCAGCCGCTCCGTGAAGGGAAAAATCTGATTTCGTGCAGTGTGGTAGCACCACCTCTTGAGAGGAAGTGTGTGAAATTTCAAAGTTGACCGATCACTTTCCCTGGTTTTACAGCTGCGAATCCGACGCGAATCAGATCGAAAAAAGCAACAATTTCAACAAGAGATTTTCGGGAACTTTGGCGTATCCCCTTTTAAACAACTTAATCGTGTTCGCAGTATCATTTCAAGAAATGTTAGAACCGTTAGTGTTATTTGAAAGCACAACATTCAAGTTTTGGAGGCATCTGTTTCGGCACAGTTCACTGTTTTGTGAAATTCCCCACTGAGAATCGCTTCGGATTTGCAGCTGCAAAACCAGGGAAAGTGATCGCCCAACTTTGAAATTTCACACACTTCCTCTCAAGAGGTTGTGCTACCACACTGCACGAAATCAGATTTTTCCCTTCACGGAGCGGCTAGTTCTGGGTGTGGGCAAAATGAGTTTACGTGAAAAGTTGAATTCACGACCCAAGCAGCCGATCCGGCCCAAACTTAGCACAGTTCAACTGGACCACACACGGATACTACCTGCCAAGTTTGGTGGCTGTGGGACACCTAAGACGGAACTTACATAATTTTGTAAATATTTGGGAGGTGTCGGAAAATAATTCGTATTCACTATAGCGAACTGCCCGCAAAGGGCCATAAGGTGGATCGTGTAGATCAATGGTTGTGACACCACCACAGAACGTTGGAGCTTCTGGGCTAACTCCTCCGAGGTTCAAAAAAATATTTACGACCACACCTCAGCAGAAAATTTGCAGCGAATGAGTCTAGAGGAACATGCACTCATACACCATATCACGCTATTCTCCTATAGATTGCCTATCGATTGCTCCCGACCAAAAGTTGCTATCTCAATTTTGAAGAGACTTATGACGATTTGAATTTTGGGGCCAAACTTTTGAACGGTACTGTATATTCCTTGAAAGTTTATTAGGATTAAAACACAGAAGAGTTGGTTTAGACAACTTAAATAGAATTTATTAAAAACGATTTATTCTGAGCAAATATGTGGGACTACTAAACGGAAAAGAGGAAAGAATGAGAAAGACTGGCGAACAGAAGACGCTGTAGTCAATAGAGACCGAGAAGGAGGGCCGGATGGAAAAAGAATACCACTCTTCGTTCTGTCTGCTCTTTCTTTCCTCTGACCGGAGAAGAAACGCAGAGCATTGAGAGAGAGGCTGTAGAACGGTGATAAACCAACCGATTGAATGAGAGAATATGAAGTGGACAGACAGAGTGAGAAACAACAATGAGTGTAAATCTTTTATCACGTTATTTTTTCACAATATGAATGTGATGATCAGGTCTTTTTCCTACAGCCACAGGTGATGACAAACAGTTGAATGGTTACCGAGCGCATATAATTCTTGGATCAAAACATGCGATTTGCCCGCAGCACAAATCGATGCCGACATCAGTAGATTGTCTGTGGTACCATGCATATACTAGTCATTCCTAACAAAGGATAGCAAAGGCAATTTTCTGAAATGACGTTCTTTCAGCAAAGTTTAACCCAGGAAATCATCTTTTAGTTGGTTTTGAAAGCAAGTGAAAGAAAGCATACAGCGTGAATTATAGTTATTTATCATTGAACGGAGCGGATAACTTTAATAAAAGATGAACCAAACTATCACAATGCGAACTTCGGAGAGAGGGAGAGACAGCACATGAAGCCAGATGCAGTGCAGATCAGCGATTGTCGAGTGAGAATTCGGATAGTCCGGTGAAGTAGTCTGTTGCATCCACGTTTGCACGCATGCTGAGTCTAGGCATCGACGTTCAGAGATTTCACGAATTGTGTAGTCAATAATAGTTATTTTTTTGAGCATGAATCTCACCTTTTTTTTTGTATAATTGTTATAGATTCATCTTGTAACTTTGCTATGGAAGAGTTGGTGCAGACAACTGAAAGAACGATATTAGAAAGACTGCAACAAAGAATGAAAGGAAGAGATAAGCGACTACTAAGGGAAAGGAAGGAAAGAAAAGAAGGAGAAGGACTGGCGAACAGAAATGGGGAGGTGGTGTCCATGGCCATGGAAGAAGGGAAGATCAGATGAGGGTGCGTCTCTTCATTTCACTCACTCTTTCTCTTCTCTATTACTTCAGAGAGAGCACACAAGGAGTCTCCTCATTTTGCGTGCTCTCACTTCCTTCTCACTATTGATTCAACTTTTATCATGCAGTAGATACGAAAATACGAGAACTTTTTTTCACAATTTGATGTTGGGAAGAATAATTGTTGCTACAGCAGTAGATATTGGGGTGAGTGACTCCTTTAAGACTTGCATCCTTTGGAAACGATCTCTTCTTCGAGTGCGACTGAATAGGAACACATTCTAATCGGCATATCTTAAGGATGTTTCGTAATGATCAACTGTGAGCACTTATGGAACCTTACGTTTTTTTTAACATTATTGATTTCGAGTATGTTGTGGTTGAGGGAAGATAAGTTGTTGTAGACAACTAAAAAACAGAAACTTATAAAGAAATGTTGCAAGAAGAAAGAACGAAATGGAGAACTGCTGAATGAAAGGAAGAAGGAAGAAGGAGAGAAAGAGAAAGACTGGCGAACAGAAGAGTCAATAGAGACAAAGAGGGAGGGCCGGATGGGAAGAGAATACCACACTTCGTTCTGTCTGCTCTTTCTTTCCTCTGACCGGAGAAGAAACGCAGAGCATTGAGAGAGAGAGGCTGTAGAACGGTGATACACCAACCGATTGAATGAGAAAATATGAAGTGGACAAACAGAGTGAGAAACAACAATGATTGCAAATCTTTCATCACGTTTTTTTTTTCACAATATGAATGTCATGATCAGATCTTTTTCCTACAGGCACAGGTGATGAGAAACAGTTGAGCTGTTATCGAGCACATATCGTTCTTGGATCAAGACATGCGAGTTGGCTGGAGCATATATCCGCGATCGTATCTCCATGGAAATTAACTCTTCGTCGATTTTCAGCGAGCTTGGACGAAGTAAGTTCGACAAATATTCTGAATTTTTCATTAAATATAAAATCTTTTTCGAACATGAGCCTCACCTTAGTAGCAGTTGTTATAGTAGCGATTGCTTTGAGATTGAAAAAAGTTGAGTAGGTGAAGGCAACTGCAACAATATTCGATCATGTGAAGCGATATCATTCAGGAAAGCGAAAACACGAAGGACTACTATACGAAAATAGAAGAAACGAAGAAAGGAAAGAAGGAGAAGTGAGAGGGAGGTCGTCAATGGAGATGGAACAAGGGAGGACGGGATGAAGAAGTCTCGGTACTACTCTAGATCTTCGGAAGAGTGTCTAACCTCCATATTTTCTCGTCCACCAATCATATGTTTAGAAGCGTATTGTTAGCATTAGTCAATTCAATGCAGTAAGTGGAAGTACGTGCCATGTTCAGTGTTGCCAGATTCAGAACGATATTGTACAGACAAGTGATGCAGAAATCTTTATCAGTGGAGTAATAAAGAAACATTTCACAATTCGAATCTTCCAGCAATTCCATAGATTGGAGTAGACGAAGCAGCTCACGTTGGCAAGCTGCTTAATTTTCTCTGATAAATGAAGAAGACGAGTTGCTCGGGTTATGTAGTACATGTGCTCTTGATCGAGTACAGGATCGAGCATTCCGTGAATACGAAGAGGATTGAGATGAAGGAGGGTGCTGAAATATTGCTTGAAATTCGCCTTCTATGATTGGCGCCTCACCATAATACCGATAGTGTTGTCGAGATTGTTGTGAGCGAGTCATAGATGAGTTAGTGTAGACAACTGAAACAATGCGCGATTATCTGAGCAATTTTATCCAGAAAAAGACTGTGCGACAAACGAAGAGAAGAAAGAAGGGAGATAGAGAGAAGGGAAGCTGTTCCATGGCAATGAGTCGTCTCTCTTCGTTCCGAATGATCTCTTTTCGCTATCACTGGATTGTCACAGTACGATGGTATTCAGAAAAGTGATAAAACATTGTTTATCAGAGTAGTGGACCACACGTATTTCACAATTATGATCTCAGTGCAGTCTTCGGTTGGAGTCGTAGACAGAGACAAAGGTCTTCGAGATCCATTATTTTCGGTTCTAATGTTGTGGAGAATCGTTCGTACGGTGCAGTCGTTTCGAATGCGTAGATGGTTGCAAATACAAATGATTAGTGCGTGCTGAAATACGGATTGAATTTACGTTCTATTCAGAATTGGTGCCTCACCTTACAATCAATAATTAGGCCAATTTGTTGTGTGTGAGTTACCGATGAGTTGGTGCAGACAACTGCAAAAAGTGAAGTACTGTTTGATTGTAATATCAAGCGAATTAAATTCGAAGCAGCGAAAAAGAAGGAGTACAACTATACGAAAGAAGGAAAGAAAGATAAAAAGAAAGAGGGAAAGAATGGTGGTCAAGAGGGACTGGAGGACGGTCGTCAATGGAGATGGGAAGACTGGACTCTCTTCCATGGCGATGAGCCGCCTCTCTTCGTTCCGAGTGTTCTCTTGTCGCACTAGCTGGAGAGGGAACTCTTTCGCCATGTTAGCCCTAGTCAATTCAATGCAGCAAAATGGTTCAACTGTCCTGTTCGGTATTGTCACATTCAGTGCGATTGCATGCAAGTGATAAAACACTGTTTATCGGAGGAGTGACCAATACGCATTTCACAATTCTGTTAATTGCAATTCCAGTGCATTCCTCGGTTAGGTTACTGGAGAAGACTATGAAGGTCCATTGCATTTAGCGTACTCGGTTCCAATTTTCGCGTTCTCGGTTCCAAGCCGCTTCCTCTTCGAAAGCGTAGACTATATACGAGACCGCGAACGATATGAAGGAGAAGTGGGTCAAAGCGAAGGTGATGGTCGCTGAAATATTGCTTGAATTGAAGTTCTTATCAGGGCTGGGACCTCACCTTACCATGCATATTAATGCTAGTTTGATGTATGTGAGTTACGGATGAGCTGATGTGGACAACTGCAAGAAATGAAGAAATGTTTGATTCTAATATTAAGCGAAGTAAATTCGAAGCAACGAAAACGAACAACTACGATACATAAGAAGGGGAGACAGAAAGGGGGAGAAGGGATAGGATGGCGAACAGAGAGAAATGAAGATGAAGAGAGGGAAGGCTGTCCCTTGGAGATGCGTCGTTCCCGACGTTCCGGAGAGATAGCACCTTCCTCCTGTCAGCCAAGGTCAAATCATTTCAGCAAGAGAAAGATTCTTGTTCAGCATTTCAACATTCAATACCATCAATTGCAGACAGGTGATGAAGATTACATTTATCAGTTAAGAGATCAAGAAGAATTTCATAATATCTTAGTGTCGCGCGCGTAGAATCTCCAGAGCTGTCACTGGTTGGAGTCGTAGATAGAGCTGAACATCTTCGAGATTCAGAATTTTTGGTTCACATCTTCTGGGGAATCGTTCGGACGGTGTGGAAGTGTTGCCACCTCGAACGCGAAAACGGTCGCCAACTCAAATGAGAAGTGCATGCGACCGCTGAAATATTGCTTGAATTGAAGTTCTTATCAGGGCTGGGACCTCACCTTACCATGCATATTAATGCTAGTTTGTTGTATGTGAGTTACGGATGAGCTGATGTAGACAACTGCAAGAAATGAAGTTATGTTTGATTTGTATAAAGCGAATTGAATTCGAAGGAACAAGAGCGAAGGACTACTACTATACGAAAGAAAAAGGGGCAAAGGAAGGGAGGGAAGAAGAGAAGGACTAGCCAACAGAGGCGCAGTTGCCAATGGAGATGGGAGTAGGATGTATCGTGGAGATGGATCCTCTTCGTTGTCTCGATTCTCTCCATTGATAGTGCACTCTCGTTGCTCTAGTCAGTAAGAGAGAGAGGAGCAGAATGCGCAATTCACCATGATTATCGACCGTTTAGTATTTTTATCAAACGAACGTTGAAATCAATTTTGACAAGACAATCACAGAGAGATGGAAAATGAGCTTGTAATGTTGATTGAAGCGGCTCATTTACATTCCCAGTCCTTTCTTCATAGCAATAGGTTGCACTCGGCCATGGCAGTGCATCTTTTTAAATATTATTGACATGATGCTGTAAACAAGTTGCAGGTCTTCTTCGCTATTCCGAGACTCATGACCAGTTCTACGACGGCCTCTCGCTCGATATCTGCAAAAAAAGTCAATTTGTAATGAAGAAAACAGAATGCCTGCTCACTTTACAACTGTTGTGGATCATGTTTATAATGTGATAATATCACGGAAGAGCCGGTGTAGGCAGCTGAAAAATGATTTCGATCAGCAGTTGTACAAGAAAATAGGATAACGTAGATTAGTATAGCAAAAAAGGAGGAAAGGATATGGGAAGAGAAAGGCTAACGAACAGAGGGGAGAGTATCCATGGAGATTGGAGAAGCGAGGACGGAAGCGAGGCAGGAATCCGATCCGTACAGCACTGGTCTTCGTTTCAACAACGACAAATATGAACAAAGGTACATTACACAAGAACGGAAACATAAGCACATTATTTATCGCACTTCCAGGCTCAGCATTCAAATATAATTTGACAATGCACGATGTCAGGGTGGTATCAGCATCCAAACAGAACTGCGTGTGCGACATTTTTAATGCTCGAAGTTGCTCTTGGATCAAAGCAAGCGAGTAGACTGAAGAGTGTACGGATGTTGAGTTCTTCACGTCCTTTGCATCGCTCCATCCAAATAATGAATTGAAGGAAATACTGATCTCAAATTTCCTGAAATCTTAATAGCACTGATATTCTTTTTACCTGAATCGCACAATATGTGCAAAAATTGTTAGTGAATTAGTCAGTGGTTTGGCCGCAAAAGAGTTTATGTAGGCAACTGCAAGATCATCATTATAGCACAAACTATTCCGCGGAAAGAGAACGAAATTGACGACTACTAAAGTCAAGGAAAGGAAAGGAAGAAGAAGAGAAAGGACTGGCGAGCAGATGAAGATGTTGTCCCTGGGAACGGGGAGAAGAGGACGGGGTTAACGAAATGGCTTTTGCCTATGCAAACTGTAGCCATACATAATTGCAGTTTCTGCATCGAAAAAATAAACAATTTTATTTGAAAAAGGAAAGCATATCCATGAACAATTATTACCATATGGGAAAAATGGTTGAAGCACAGTTAGAGAGAAAAAAACAAGACAAGAGAAATTATACCTGTACTTATAATTATACTTTTTGTAGTCAAAGTCATTCAGTCACAAGTATAATAGGTCAAAGTCATGAGTTTCATTCATTCTAGATATATGGCTGATGTTAAATAAATTAGAGGGCTTGTTCGTTTTTATGTGGTGATCATTGCACTGATAATCGTGCACCTTTTCTTGGTTACTGCAATCAAACCATACTTTCTTTTCGAGATCAGGCAAGCGCTATAAAAGTAAAATAAATAAATAAAGTAAAGCAGTATAGGCGCCCACTTTCCTCAGTGCCTTCGTGTCGTGGGGACTTAAATACGTAGTATCACCGCTCCATGAAAGCTTTAAAAAATCCATTTTTCTAGAAAACATATCAATAATGAGTTGACTCCAATTTCTGTTATTAACGTGATCTTTAGTGGCAGTGCTTTCCATGGTCTGCGAAATGGATATACAGTACCGCTCAAAAGTTTGGAAACAAATTTTGACTTGCCATAACTATCTTCAAAGTTGAGATAGAGACTTATGGTTTTGAGTGATCGATGACCCAACCATAGGGGAACAACGCCATGTAGTACAAGTATGCTCGCTTCTCCAAAGTCATTCGCTGTAAAATTTCCGCCGAGGTTTTGTTGGAATTATTTTTGTAAGCCTCAACGGATTTTTTCTCGAACGTCTCACTACCCTGTAGTGATAGTACATCTATAGTAGAGTACAATAAAAATATATACCGGACGAGTGCAATTAGCATAGAGAATTGGCATGAGTTTGAAGACACCACTAAAAAATCTTTAAAATTCAATAACTCTAGTTTCTTTGGAGCTAATGAC
>LS515070.1:218164-230963 GCA_900490845.1 Pristionchus japonicus | reverse complement strand
GTCATTAGCTCCAAAGAAACTAGAGTTATTGAATTTTAAAGATTTTTTAGTGGTGTCTTCAAACTCATGCCAATTCTCTATGCTAATTGCACTCGTCCGGTATATATTTTTATTGTACTCTACTATAGATGTACTATCACTACAGGGTAGTGAGACGTTCGAGAAAAAATCCGTTGAGGCTTACAAAAATAATTCCAACCAAACCTCGGCGGAAATTTTACAGCGAATGACTTTGGAGAAGCGAGCACACTTGTACTACATGGCGTTGTTCCCCTATGGTTGGGTCATCGATCACTCAAAACCATAAGTCTCTATCTCAACTTTGAAGAAAGTTATGGCAAGTCAAAATTTGTTTCCAAACTTTTGAGCGGTACTGTAGCTTGGACTGCAGAGGCTAAGTCCATAAGAAATTTGCTTCCTGCAAGAAGCTGAATTCTCTTCGGATTCTTGAAGTTATCAAGGTCAGCGAAAATCGAAATGATTTGAGACTATGGTTCAAGGGGAAATGTACTAAGAAGAAAGTAAGAATGTACAACACCCACCTGTATCTGAAAAACAATTGATTGCACTAGAATAAGGATAAGCTTCCACAACAGATAGCTTATGAACTTCTTTTGCAGAGGAAATAATTTCGAGAATGGCATTACTGTAAGGTGAAAACATTTTATTTAGTGATAGTTCTAAACACTGGCACTATCCTAGTTCCGTGCCAAGCCCCGCCCCCCCCCCTCGGCTCCTCCTCTTGGAGAAGGAGGTCCAGGGCCTTCAACATATTTTCTGATACTGTTTAGGATATTCTAAGCAGGCTTAGGCTTAGGTTTAGTATCTTACCCACGCCCTCTTTATAGCAGACCACGCCCTCTTTATAGCAGTTGGGGGCGGGGCATGGCACGGAACTAGGAAAGTCCCTAAATACTCACACATCAGTGTCGGAAATCGTAATCTCACGAATCATCATGCTATCGATTTCAGAGTCTTTGATCAGCTGATCAATTGACATAGCTTCATTTTTCTCCACGCATTTGATGATTTCAAATCGCTTGATTTTGCTTCCTACGCTTTCTCGTAGTAGATCGAGTAGGATAACATTGTCCTCATACGACCGCCGCTTGTAAAAGGCTATTTCGTAGCGCTGAATAAGCGTTTAGCTAGATGTCACATTCGTATTTAACTCACAACTGAGTCAGCAACTGTTCTATGCCGCGTAATGCGCCTGCTTATATTTCGAGTTGGTCGACGAATTGTGAACCGAAGTTCGAATAGATTGCATCTATCTGTCCTAATTCGAACTTCGAGAGACCGCTGAATTCTTCGCTGAAAAAAAAAAACGAATTGGTAGAGTTTGAAATGTAACGCTTCCCGGGACATCGGGTACTCGCAAAAAGATTGAATTACCCGGGATAACGCATATTAACGTTGCAATTTCACTATCCCGGGTATCTTTCATTCTCGCCTCCTACCCGGTCGAATCCAAATTTCTCCCCTCGTTTTTCAAACTCTACTAATTGGCAAAGGTGTGGTAGTCATTTAGCCTCTTTTGCGTCAACAACGGCTGACTGTTCTTTCGAAACGGGAAAAAAGTCTCATGAAAATAGCTTTGACATACCTCAAAAAATCGATACCTTCCTTCTACTTTTATCATTGTCACGAGTGGAATTACCGATTTCTCCAGACCAAAGTCATCGACAAACGATTTGATCGATTTTGAAGTCTGATTGAGTAATTTGGAAAATTATCACAAAATTGAAAAATAACTTACTTGTCTTAGTTTGAACACGGTATTCGGGGCAAACTCAACGATCATTCGAAACAGATCGCGAGGCAAATGTTCGATAGGAGTCGGACCATCCATTGTGAAAGTAGAGGCGATATTCATCCAGTCGTGTAACGTTAGCTCTTGTTCAAGCATCGAGTCGCTATTCGCGCGTTTCCGCTTGGAATCAGGACGATAATCCATTCTGAAAGGGGCAGAAAGTCATTTCTTTATCAATACGCACATCGTCAGGTATCTCAGGGTACTTGGAGTATGATTGGCTAAACGATCGCGATATCGCAACGAGGAGAGAGAGAGAGAGAAACGTGAAACCGCATCCCGCTACCTTCATTCCCTTCCATTCTCTCCATCTTTGTGAAACCGCAAACCTCGTATAGCCAGCCCTCATTGGAGATAGACTAAGCTACTACCACGAGTTCATAATTTAAAATACAATATCTAGCGAAAGTGGTGGAAAACACGTGCGCGGGGAAGAGCGATGGACAAACAACATAAGCTGATAGGGAGCGACGACAAGCGCAGCTAATTGCAGTGCGAAACACCATCTCGTAGCTCGTGAGAGAGAGTGTGCAAAATCAAGAGACCGTGGCCCGTATTTCGCACTCTACAGCTAATACAGCAATGCATTCAGAAGTAAAAAAACGTCAAAAAAAAACTGCGCAAAAAATGAGTGTGATAGCTCTCGAAAGTCTGTGGAAGAAGGAGCGTAGCCAGAAACTAACACTGATCTAGCACCCTTCTTCGCATCTGTTCAGAGTTGTTCAATCGAAGCCAGAGGGCCATTTGAGGCTCAGAATGTTCAAGATGTTTGAATATTTACCTGTCCCTCTCTCGTGTACTAGGCGGTTACGTTTGAGTGTTAAAAAAGTTAAAGCATTATTTTAATCATCAAATATGAGATATTCACGAATAACACAATCAATTTGACCGCATATTCCATTGAAATCATCATTCCACCAGTTATCAGTTGCGCGGATTTCGGATGTTACGGAATACATGTATTTTTCATCAATAGTCTGAAAAGTATTAATATGGATGCCGGCATAAACATTTGTCTGATTAATCACAGTAATAACTGAGGAGTAGGGGAGGGTTGCTGATAGACTAGAAAACTGTGCGAATGGGAAGGAACAGAAATACTTCGCATCTGTACTCAGTAGTAAGGTTCTCATGATCGAATAATTGCGAGAGTAGGCTCAATAACCTTGAAGTATCCTGTTGAATAACCGATCGAGATTACTATTTTGTAATAATTCTCCCATAAGTTAAGACGGAAGATGAAAGGAAACTGAAAATGGAATTTTGTATGGATTTCCTCCTGCCTATATCCAAAGAATATTACCAAGTCGTATAGTTGATCAGGGTCAAAAATTTCGCGGAACATCGGAAGAATTTCAACTCGAAATAATACTATTCCAGAAAGAAATTCCCTGATATTTTAGAATTATGTAATTGAGTATTTATGGATTTACATGCCTTTCCAAACACTTCAACTGAGTGAAGTCACATCCCATGAAATTGAGAAGAAGTGTAGGCAGAAATTCTTTGACGGACTGAAAAGAGCTATTGTCTTTTCATCTTTGTCTTTGACTACCTCTTTCTCCTCGTTTGTGAAATTTTCTATCGCAATTTTTGCGCTGAGAGGATCATTTTGACAACCGAATAGATCGACGAAAAATGGATACATCCACTGAAAAATAATTATTCTTTGCTACTTTTACTTTTATTAAGTTCTAAGTGGTGCCAATTTAATGCTGTGTGTGCCACAATAAATTACTTCAAATAGGGAGGGGTGGGGAAATGGAATTGCTGGAAATTGACTCGCGTTTCGAAAAACAGCGGGCGAAGTCGCAGAATTCACAAATGATACAAGAAATGAACTTGGACTCACATCGTTCAATGTGGGCAGTAGATTCAGATGCATTCCTCCATAGCGGCGTATAAGTCTGAAAACGCACTTTCTAAAGCTGCGCACTTTTCGTTGTTCAGTCATCTGTAAGTGTTTACGATTGAAATAGGCAGTACGGGAAAAATGAAGCAATAAATAATCCAATAATAAAGGGGGGAACGTGAGGTTCATTGGATCAGAAATGCACAACACCAATGATCAGTTTTGGGCTGTGTGACTGAAGTGGAGAAGAAGCGTGGCTCCAGGGTAACATCGGCCCAAATATCTTCCCCATTGTGCGCGCTCTCGATAACTTTGAACTGACTGTCTAGTAGAGACAACGCTAATAACAGAGCTGGGCCAGTTGTTGTTCACTTTCTATGCTAAATTGTTAGTAAACTCTTTAAATTAATTAGTTGGATCATTGCAATGCAATTGAAGGAATGACTCGGAAGAAGATAATTTGCTATTCAACATTGTCGTCACCAATGTCACCAATGCTCGTCGAGTCACTCTTTTTCTAAAATTTCGGTAGCATCTGATAATACGTAAAATGCCCTGTGGTGGCCCCGTGGTCCTATTCATTCTTCAATATGAAAACTTCGAGATCGGAGTTCTCACTGCCTCTCTCGAGACAATGTGTGGAAATAATAGACGACGCTAATCTCAAGGTCGGAGGGCGCCAACGTTGGGCTATAAACATTCCATACTTTTTTCCTCATTCCCGTTCTGTGATCTGCTCTTCACTATGATTTTTGCTAATTCTTCAATAAATATCAGACCAATATCCTGTTTCAGAATGACCCACCCTGCTCTCGTCGATCATGGATATGCGACGCCTCCTCTGCTTGAATCAGAGTTAGCACTTCTGTTTTTGGGTCCAGTCTATTCTCGCCGAGTATTCTACCCCTACCATTCTCATTCTCCACATTTCGCGCATTCAGTGCCAAAAAGGGAAGTTCTTTTTAAGGTTTTTAAAATCATCTTCAAATTCGGAACTTTTTGGATATTTGGCCCAGAACGAACGCTCTAATCGTTAATTGAGAATCATAGGGATTGAATATTCTGAGAGCATTGCCTGGGCCAGATATCCGAGCAGTTCCGGTTTTTTTTAAATCACTTCAAACTCTACTTGCCTTCTTCATCTTCAATTAAATTTCATTTCCAGATATGTGTTCCTGAATGGTGCCTGGCATTTCGCTCCTGCGTATCAGGGTGGCAACAATCGTGAGATATTATGGGCAAAATCATTTCATAAATCTTCAAAATATTTGTTGAGAATTGCAGGAAACAACGCCTTGGATGACGAGCCTGAAGATCAGATGAACTCTGATGTTGAAGACGATTTAGATGCACTAGAAGAATACCTGGCCGAGCCGGACGTCTCGGACGGCGAAATTGGTCGGTTAATCTTCCTTCAGGGTTGGGCGAAAATTGTACGGTCTCTCATTTTGCAATGCTCTCTCGCCGGTCAGACCGTAAAAGTTCCGCCCAACCCTGTTTCCGATCCTCTCCCGTTGTTCCAACAACCACTCCGTTCATGTCAGGAGCAATTCGCCTCTGCTTACTCAAAACACGCAGAAGAAGTCGAAATTCCGTTAGTGGTTGAGGAAGAGGAAGCGGGCTCCGAAATGGTTAAACAAAGAGGACGAAGACGAGAATTACAATGTTGAAGCAGCGATTTGGGATGGGCGTGGTGAAATGGAGGAGTTTGATTGAGAAAGGCACGGAATGACAGTGTGCGCAATTCTCCAAAAATCGTCTATGTATAATTTCTGAATCAAGATCATGACAGATCACAATATTGTACAAATCTGTTGCTTGATAAATCTTTTGGTGTTTCATTTGCTGGTTTTTGATTACTCAGTACTATTGAAACTCACGAGCCCTTGAAATGAAAAAAATACCCACTGGTTTGTCTTGTGTTGAATTCTCCCCTGGCTCCCCTTGATCAATCGTGTAATTGTTATGAAGCTCCAAATGCTTTGTTTTCGCCTTGGTGAAAAAATAAGGCGGGGTAATAGGTGATGATAATACCCTCTAGCGTCTTGATGGCTATAAAAGACGAGCTGATGTGAGTAGACGCCATTCAGAGTTCTCGGTTGCTCAATTTACCTCGCTCTTCTTATTTCCCCCCTCATTATTCACACGTTGATAACCCATTCATTTCAGTTTGTCCGCTCTACACGCGAACAAAGGCTTTCATCACTAATGGAATGGCAATTCATTCAAGCATAAAAATGGAATGTAAGTGGACCAGGCAGCACACGAGAACACTGTAGCAGAACACTCTACTGTATCATTGTGCCTGTGCAATTAGTGCAAATCACAGATCATCATTAGACTCTTTTTTTCGTAAATCAAGTTAGCATCTTCCGTCAGAACAGGGCTTCATATTGCAGGAATTCCCTTGTTGACGAATTGAAGACCTTATTGAAGAAGATGGCTTCATGGATAGAGAGCATATAAACGACGACTGTTGATCAGCCGCAGAGCAAGTAAATGCCTGAAATTAATCAAAAATATCGTCAATCGCTATA
Organism: Pristionchus japonicus; assembly: GCA_900490845.1. Lineage (NCBI taxonomy): Eukaryota > Metazoa > Nematoda > Chromadorea > Rhabditida > Neodiplogasteridae > Pristionchus > Pristionchus japonicus. Next base: position 224,761 of record LS515070.1, on the reverse strand, counting down.
AGATGGAGGCCTTATTGAATATCATCCCACCCAAACATTTTTCGTAATTGATAAAGTGTTTTTACGAATGAATCAATCTGTCGAGATACCGTTAGAGCTAGAGCAAGAGGAAACTGGTTCCGAGATGGATCAGAAAGATGATGAAATGAAGACAAGAAATGCAATGTGTTTGGGATGAGAGTGGTGAATCGGAGGAGTTTGATTGAGAAAGGCACGGTATGACATTGTGCGCAATTCTCCAAAAACCGTCGATGTATAATTTCTAAATCAAGATCATGGAAGATCACAATATTGTACAAATATGTTGAATGATAAATATTTTAATGATTCCTTTGCTGACTTTTGACTACTCAGTTCTGTTGAAACGCATGAGCCTTTGAAATGCAAATGTAGAAAATACCCACTGGCCTGTTTTGTGTTGCATTTCCCTCCTGGCCCGCCTTGATCAATCTCACGCTCGTTATTTATCTCTAACTGTGATTTTCTCGCTTTGCTAATTAAGGCGGGGTCATCCCCTCTAGCGTCCCTTCCTCTACGTACTGGGTATATAAGTTGGGCTGATACGAGGAGACGCCATTCAGTGTTCTCGTTTGCTCAATTCACCTCGCTTTTACATTTTTTCTCTCGCTAAATTCGAATATATTCTCGTTTTCTAACCCAATAATTTCAGTTTGCCCTTTCTACACGCGGGCAATTGCTTTCATCACTGATGAGCCGAACATTCTGATTCACGTAGAATTCCGCCAGGAAAATGTATGAATTCCTGCTATTGCTTAAACAAAAAAATTCAGAACGATAAGTTGGAAAGCAGCTTTGAAAAACATATTGTCTCAGTGGGGTTACCTCTACAAGAAACTGCGACTAAGCCCGTTCAGATTTCTCCAACAACCTACTACTTCAGCTAACAACTTCTGCTCTACATACGGAACGATCAAAACACTCATTCCTAAGTGCCTTCGCATCATCGAAAAGACATCAATGTGGTGAGCGCAAGACTTCTGAATCTTTATATTTGGATTTTTGTTTCTGCAAAAACAGAGCTAGCAAATGAATCGCGTAATTGCAGAGACTTCCTCTCTACTGAAGTTGCAACATTTGGATCGGATTGGTGATTATGCACTTGCAGCTGGGATCTAGACTATCCTCAATCTCTACAGTTGCTACACTTAGCGCATTCGATGAATATAAAGCGCAAATAATCTACCGGAATGTCGTGAACCGATACAAAATTGTAGTGAATTCTGTCACATTTGGTTGACATTGATAAAGCGTTCATTTCAATCTTTTCGAAAAAGAAATGCATGGACATCACTCAAACGGATCCGCTCGATGATCACACCTTTTTCCACTCCAATTTCTTCGAGGGCACCCAAGGGGTTAATTCCCATAACTCAAGATGATCATCACAGAGCATCCCTAGATTCTTTTGCACTTTCCCACAATTGTTTCTCCTTCTCTCGGTTTAATCTTATCCTTAGTTTAGTGATCACCAATTCCCCTGTGGAGTCGCCTCTCCTGCTCTAAAAACTAGAGGATAAGATAAAGAAGACTGAAAAATGTCGTAGCAAGTCACACCAAACAACAACATTTATTTTCGGCACTGAGCAAATGAATTAATTGAAAGTGCTAAATTGGGAAAGGAATTAAAACGCGTTCTCTGTAAGAGCGGGACGATCCCCTGCAGCGGGTGGCACAATGCTTCAAAATGGTCGGATTGAGCTCAAATTTGAAATGGGTGGTCCCTATGGGTCGTACATTCATTTTACAACTTTGCATGATGATCATGCATGGTTCATGCAAAATTTATACCTTTCATGCTACCCCCTCATGTGACCCCTCATTCGATAGAGCATGAAAAGTTATGCGTACAGCTCGATTTTCATCTGGTTTCATGCATTTCTGACGAAGTTGCAGCATGAAACGTGCCTTTTCATGCAGCTTTTCGAAACGGAAGCTATCATGTGGCCGTTAGTCCAGAAAAAGTTTACGCTTATTCGATGCGCCTTGAAATTCTACAATTTATAGAATTTTTAAATACATGGATTTCGAGCCACATAGTAGTCAAACAGCGTGTTTTCTATCATGCAATCTAAGGGTTGATTCGAATCCGCCTGCCTACAAGAGTTTTTGCCAAGCGATTATGAACGTTTTTTGCTTTCTATACAGATTATAAATTGCTAGAACTATGATCTTTAGTGTTCTGTGAAAGAAAGATGGTTGTAAATGGTTGGCAAAAACTATTGTAGGCAGGCGGATTCGAACCAACCCTTAGATTGCATGATAGAAAACACGCTGTTTGACTACTATGTGGCTTGAAATCCATGTATTTAAAAATTCTATAAATTGTAGAATTTCAAGGCGCATCGAATAAGCATAAACTTTTTCTGGACTAACGGCCACATGATAGCTTCCGTTTCGAAAAACTGCATGAAAAGTCACGTTTCATGCTGCAACTTCGTCAGAAATGCATGAAACCAGATGAAAATCGAACTGTATGCATAACTTTTGATGCTCTATCGAATGAGAGGTCACATGAGGGGGTAGCATGAAAGGTAAAAATTTTGCATGAACCATGCATGATCATCATGCAAAGTTGTAAAATGAATGTACGACCCATAGGGACCACCCATTTCAAATTTGAGCTCAATCCGACCATTTTGAAGCATTGTGCCACCCCTTTCCCATTCTTACAGAGAACGCGTTTTTTAAGAAAGGATCAAAGATGATAAGCAAAAGAGAAGGGAGTATAAGTAGTAAATGAATTGTTTTGAGGAGATAGTAAAAATGGAACGGTTATCAAGTAGATGGAGAAAGAAAGTCTTGATTGCGTTGACTTTCCAATAGTTGACGGGCCAATTTTGTTGAATTAATTCTGCAAGAAATGCAGTTATACAAATCCAAGGTTATTCATTACTTTTCAGGTTTCCGTTTACTGAATTCATCATCGTCTATAGTCCAAAATGCTCCCTTCACATTCTGCTCGACTCGCATGAAACACTTGTGTACAGTGAGATTGTAACGAACCGTATTCTCAATGGATATATTATTGAATATTCTGGACGTCAATCTCTCTACTATTGCATACGTAGAAAAGAGAAAAGCTATTCATTACGAACATCAAAAAGTGAGCAGAAAATTGAGAATACTATTTGTAATTAACTCACTTTCCATGCAGCCGTGGTCCTTCTGAAGAACATGAACGTATCCGTGAACCAATTGTAAATTTCGTTCAATGTCAATTGACGATCCGGTGACTCCATTATAGCTTGTCGAATGAGATCTGCATACGTGTAGAGTGGATCATTTCAGAACTCACATTTTAGAACTGGTCATTTTAGAACTCTTGATGAGTACTAAAACGTGGGTTCTACATGATATTTCACATCTATTGCCAACCCTTTTGTTCTATTCCGCTAAAACATTATATCCCCAGCCCCCAGTAGTCTTCACCCGCGCATAATTGTGTCGTTTTCGCGTTGTTTGTTGTTTACCATTTTCCCCTTCTCTATCCTTTTTCTACCCCACTCACGGCGGGCGTCGTACTGACGAGGTCCACCCTCCGTGAGGCGGTTGGGCGTCTACGACCCAAGGACCGAAACGTCCAACCGCGTTATCTTTAGGAAGTCTCTCCCTCTTTTCTCTCACTAGCAGTCTAACTATTTCTTCCTCTTGTAACCTGGTTTTGCTTCAATGCACGCAACATCTATTTCATTCTCGAAGTGACTTGAATAACCAAAAGAGATGGTATGCAGGAAAGCTAAAAGTTGTGTTCATCTAGATACCACGTTTTGAGAGTTCTAAAATGACCGGTTCTAAAATGTGAGTTCTAAAACTAAAACCTGCATATGTATAGGGAGGACGCGCATCATTCGTACGATAGTAGTCTCGATTCTTGGTTAGATCGGCAGAAATATCCGCCACAGCATATTCGTTGGAGCCCCGGGGTCTCTTAGCATTAGATGAAGAAGAAGACGAGGATGAATGTGATTGCGGAATGGTAGGAGCAGAAAGACCTGATTGAGTCTCACTCTCCATTTCGGCCTTTGGCTCTTCCTTCACAGTGGTTGTCTGAAATTGACTAGTTCATGGCCTCTATCTCTTGAGATGAACGGACTCGTGTGAGTAGAAAGAGAGAGAAGGAGGGAGCAAAGGAAGAAGAGACGAAGAAAAAGAGTATACAAACCTGATCCATCGACGATTAGGCGTAGAGTAGTGCAGATCCTCGTTTACTCCCTGTTGAGTCCTCACGCAAGTGAAGTGAATGCAGATAGAGGAAGAGAGACTTTAGATGTGTGTTGATTTTGGCGATGCTTCCCCAATGGCATAGCTTGCATCTTATTGATCTTCCAGACGATCTTAAAACCACCCGCTTGGCTCGGATTGCGTCTATGAAATATGAAATGATTGTAGCTTTCCTAACCCTGACGACAGTTCAATTAACGGAAACATGAAGCATTGCGATGACCAGAATCTCATCAGTCTTCCTGCGGATATCATCAGAACTGTCGTTCGGGTGAATTCCGTAGAGACGGTGCTCAATCTGCGATTGGTGAGTCATCTTCACGTTATTTATTGCTGCTTTTCTCCGGGGTTTCTCCACGTTATTCCTCCTCTTCCTGAAGGGAGAGCGCGGCCGCGTAACTCTTATTGAAGAGGGAAATAAGAGGGGACAAAATCACCTTTGTCGAAATTCCCTTCACTTGTCAGTCCTATTTCAGATCTCGCCCACCTGGAACGCGCTTGTGTTGGAGTTTCTCGGCGATAGAGAACGATTACCCGAGCTTCTTTCGGTTTCGACCAACTTCATCGGGCAGAGGGTCGGTTGTCCGACGTTTCGAATCCTATTCGCGAGTCGGTTCTGCGGCTATTTCGGAGTCCAGTCGACGCCAGGATGTTTGCAGCACGTGCCCCTTGTAAGCACTATGGTTAACCAGACGAAAACGAAAACGAAAAAGTCGAATCAATATGATTCTTTTCGAAACGCGAAACATGTAAATGAGCCTCGTTTCGAAATGAGAGTCGACTTCGTATCAATTTCGTATCGAATATTGGATCGTTTCGAAACGAGACTCATATCCATTGAGTTTCGAATGCGTTTCGTAATTTCGAACTTTCAACCCGAGTAAGCATCCTCGGCGTTCCTGTGCTTTCCCGGACAATGGGGGTGTTGGAACTGGTGTATTTTCTGGCCCAGGATCTCTCTCTCTCTCTCTCTATGACAGCTCTGCTTGAGAAGTGAGGCGGGGAATGAGAAGTGTAGGGATAGAATACTCTATTGAGAATGGCTGGGCCAAAAAGTAAAGAAGTGCCGGGGTGTTAATGAAAAGAGATTCAATGATTCCCTACATAACATATGGCCCTGCAGGGTTGGTGACGGGGGATGGAGGAGGTGTTGGGATATTTGGAGTTCGCATTCTTCTCCATATTTCTAGGCACTTTAAAGAAAATGCGTTTAGATCACAAAATACGATGCGATAACTAATGCGATATTTCCAATCCCTTCATCTGATTGTTTCAACAAATCAGACGGCTGGAAAATAGCTAGACTTATTCAGCGATGCTCGAAAATTGATCAATTCAGGTAAACAATTTTTGCATGATTTTGATTCCCTGAAAACTTGTTCTTTTTCAGCATTTGCATGTATTCTATTCGCCCCGACCAGTTGAAGTCAGTAAGATATTGCCTCGCAGACACTCACGTTTCCCGACTGGCGATGACCGGAGTTCAACTGGCGGATCCGGAACATCGGTGAGCGTAAAATAAAAAAAAATTAAATTTTTTAAATATATCTCATTCAAATGTTAGAAAAGATTAATATTAATTCAAGGTCGGTCATTACCGATCTTATTCGCTCGCACAACATCAGAAAGGTCGTAATTTTGGCGGATAATGTCGATATGGAAATATTAAGTTCGTCTTTATTATCAGTTTCCTTCTTGATCTTTTCTAATTGGATTCTTAATCGGTAACTTGATTTTGCAGGTGGCTTCATCGCTGAATGCATGACGTTTCTCGAAGCACTCAAGATCATGAATACATTCTTCAACGTGAACGGTCTGTTCTCGCATTCTGCATCGTTTTGGGAAGCTTTCCTCGGTGAACTGCCCGATTTCTATAAATGGAAAGTGCAATATTTTGATGGTGTTTACCCAAGCCTAGTTTGTGAAGCTGTCTAAGTCCACGCTGTATCTCTTGATCATTATACTGTTCTTATCATGTGCACGCAGTCGTTAAAGTTTTCATGGGAAGAATATGGTTGACGCTCTTAACGAAACATATCGAAGCACGGCTTACAACTGATTCTCAACCAATGCATACGAAAGAGTGTGGTAGCGACCGCTTAAGAAAGACCATGATTCATGCACTGTAGTACTGTCACAATCTCCCTGATGTTTCCTGCAAAGATAACCGTCTCCTGGATTCGAACGTTCTCCCTGTGTGCTTACGGACAACAGGGTGTAAACAACGAAGGAGAGGTCACTTTAGCAAATAAATAGACAAGGCTTACTTTTCTCCCTTATCCCTTGATCTTGAACGCACAATCGGGCGTCGTCGTCTCTCGGGTGCGGGTGTGGTGCAAGTCCAAGTCTTCCCCT
>LS515070.1:192046-211018 GCA_900490845.1 Pristionchus japonicus | reverse complement strand
GTATCTTCCGATTGAACAATAGTGAATCGTCAACTGACTTATTAAAAGAACATTTAAATATTTGCTAAATTAGCTTAATTAACGGATAATTATCATAATGCGATTAATTAGCTAATCGATATTGGCTCAATTACAGTAATCAACGATGACGAAATACATAAATATCACAGAAATTGAGGATATTTGCGTATCCTCCACATTCCTTCTTCTTTTCCTTTTTCCTTCATTCCTTTCTTCCTTCCTTGTGCATCCTTTCGGTCAATGTGATTCATGGTGAAACGCTCGGCTCTTTACGCTTTTTTCTGAATTATAGAGATTGTCGAGTAAAAAACGCTCTTCATTTTCTGGTTACTCTAACAATGTTTCTTGTTACGTGAATTCCCTGTCAATTGTAATTTTACTTGTGAAAAGGAAAGACAGTTCTTTATTGCTCGTCTAACTTTTGCGCGCATTTTCCGTGTTGATGATTTCAAGAAATTATTTTCAGATATTTACACAATCTCCAATGATGCTGAACTTTCTCTACCAACTTTATTTCATTCTGAGTGAACTCCTGGTTTCTCCAAGTCAGCGTCTTTGTGAATTCCGGCAATCAGTGCAATTGCGGACTTCGCTAAGAGTGAATCGATAGTTAGTTTTCTCGAATTTTGTTCCTTTGATGATCTCTTGATCATAGTTATCGTTGCATTTTTGCAGAATACGAAATTCGTTCAGTTCAAGCAGCTTCATTGATGCAAACCATCAAGGAATCAACGGCATTAGCCGGTGTTTTAGTATTTTCGACGTTGCGCTTCCTGTCTTATTTCTGCGGACAAACGACTATGATTATGACTATGACATCTATCGTTCGCTTCACAGTGCGAGTTGTATTCATTCAGGATATTTCATATCGATAACTTCTGCTATATGGATTTCTTTGTAAAATTATGATAAATTTAATCATTGTAATTTTGCGAATGTCAGCACTGTGAAGATTCGAACATCTAAGTTCTTGGAAATGTTCTTTTTCTACGCTTGTCAAGGTTGTTCTGGAAAATCTCTCTTTTTTCACATACTTTTTCTTCAATTTTCCAACTAGCGAAGTTTGAATGGTCATAACCGAGGTTACGAAAGACAATCGTACAGATTCAAACGCATGTTGCCTTCGATCGAGATGCTCACTTCGTGATAGAAGATGAATCACTCCCTCCTATACTATTCCGTCCTTTCCGGCTCTTCCTCTTCCTTCTTTCTTCTCCATCCTATCCATCCCTGTTTGTCTGTCCATGAATCACCTTGAACTGCTCGAGCGCGCCATGTTTGCCGCTGTACTGATTTGGTCGTGATAGTTCTCCTCGATTGACATCATTTTCTGATCATTATTCAGCTACTATTTTTTCCAGATTTCTACAAAATCTCAAACATGCCTCGTTCGCTCCATTATTCCGTCATCATATCACATGCCTTTTCCCTCTACTATACGATTCCTACGATTCCTATTTGTCATTGCTGAATGATCCCTATTGACCATTCACTAGCATCATGCATCCGTTGTCGTTCGATAAACAGTTATTCATATCGTTGTGCCCGAACAGACACACATCACGATTTACTCAACACAATCATGATCGATTTTTGCTCATCTCGTGCGTATGTGCTAATCATTCCTGGGTGTGCAGATGCGGGGTAACAATAAAGTCTGCGTATTTGATTTATTTCCATATTTTACACAATAGAGCAGGACATGAACTGGATGGAAGGGACAAACAGACATATTGTGCAATTAGGCACAAGCATGGCATATGCCGTTCCCTCACACATACGACGCAAATTCTAGTTCGAAGAGCATTTCCAGTATAGTCCGTTAGTCCGTAAGTAGTGAGATTCTGAACATTGTCTAGACAATAGATGCTTTTACTTTCTTCGTCCAGATAACAAATGAACCGATTTGGATTCAACTAAGCTTGGCAAATGCAAAACGTTTCTGAACGATCCATTGATTTCAGATTGAAAGAACAAAACGTGGTAAGAAGAATAGAGGAAGGAAATTAAACAAGCACTATGAATTGCAGCAATAAATGTTTTTGGATGGCAAAGAGGACAAGAGAAAGAGTTGTGTTCTCCGAGATCCTTGTTCACTCCTTCCCCCAAAATGAAATAAAAGGAGATAGAGAGAGAGAGCTCTAATAAACGTGAGTGATTTTTGAGGATGTCTCCCTATGGCCCAGCCTGCACTTTCTCGCCGAGTCTAAGTAATTATGAATTATGGATGAAACATGCTCAAAGTTTTACACTCGAAGTGCGATTCCTATTGTTTAGTCTGACTCTTCCCCACTGGATATGCCGTCTCTGCTAATAACGTGTAAAATCTGAGCGATGTAATGGTCATTTGCGCCCTATTTAATTGTCATGTTTCCTTGTTTTATTGCATAATGATGATGCATTATTTTCAGGAAAATCTCTGTCAAAATGAAAAAGATCGAGGAACGAGAATATTTCGCTTACTTCTGCCGACAACAATAACAAACGTCTTCATGTGTTGGATGCGGAGAATGAAGTAACACCGTTTGCAATGTCTTGTGAGGTTGGAAAGATGGTATAATTCGTGCTCAAATTCGAACCCTATTTTAGGATCAATTTTCCTCTTTATCTGATGACTGTTTGATGTCGGTTCTTTCATATCTCGATTGGTCAGTAATCTAAAAAGTAAAATCCGACATTTAAAACTAAATATTTTAGCGACACTTTGGACATGATGGACCATGTTAGCCTGAAGATTCATTGCATTGTCAACTATGGAGGCTACAGAAGACAGAAAACAGGAGCAGCATGTTTTGAAATTAGACAGGTTTTTTTCGATTGCCAATAAATATCATGCAAGGCAACCATTTCATTTAGATTTCCGGATCATTAACTTTGCTTGCATCTCCATGGGATTTAAAAGGAGAATGGCTGCTCTTTGATTGTGATGGAACCAAGCGAACGAAATCCTTGACAAAAAAGGATTTTGACATGGTTGGTTAAAACAGATTAGTATTCGTATTAACATTCATCGAATAAATGAGTGAACGCAGAAATCAGATGGAAAGAGAATGGTAGAAAGAAAGACATCTCAAATTGTATAATTTAGATATTTGGGAATGGTGTTTTGTTAATCCTGAGAAAAGCTATCTGCCGATAACAAAGATTTAATTTTTTATCAGGCAAGAAACCCGGAAGAAGTGCCGGAAAAGTTCTTTCACGTTCTGCGCAAACTCTTCAACAAATATGCCCCGTTCGAGCTGAGAATTACAGGGGTAATCTGAATTAGAGATGACACACAAGAAACATTGATTTTCCAGATCGTTATGAACAATATATTTTTCGAGAGAATCAGTTTGGTGTTTGGAAGGGAAATACCCAAGGAGCTGAAAATTGAAAATGTGTCAATTGAAAACCCTTCTATGTGAGTTGTGATGCAAGTTTGAGATTATTGATATGAGGCCGTTCGCGTAAGATTCAACAAGGTTGAACGAGGGTCTGGAACAGGGGGAAATCTGAATGGCCCCAAAACTTGGCATCAGGGGTAACTTTTGGTCCTAAAAATAGGTTTTGAAGAGTTTTTTGATCTGGGCCCTCAGGACGCCTATACGACCCCGCCCATTTGGGACCCGAAAATCGTTTTTCGCACATATTTCGTTCAAAATGCGTCAAAATGGCCGCAAATCTGGTTACTAGGGACAGTTTTCCGAGCTCTATCGATTGGTTATTTGATCATAGGGTGAAAATTTTTTTGACGCCTTTGGGAAGATCGACTTTTTTATTCTTCCGAGGTAAGCTCTGAAACTTTGCCAGATGAAAGATCTCACTCTCCCGAGAATTTTGGTATATTATATGTGGGGGTTCCGACCAGGACGAGTGGTTTCCCATCGATTTGTAGGTAGATCAAAAAAATCGATAATCGATTGGACCCTCAAGATAGTGCTCATCTTGTAGAGCTCGTCGAGCTGATCTTAGATCATATCAGTTTTCCACATAAGGCCAATTTTCAAGAAAGTTATGAGGAGTCAAAGTTACAGAAAATCTTAATTTTCTGTCATTTGCATTTTCAATTTTCATTTTTCAAATTCGTCTTTTTTGAAAACTTTTTCGATCGAATTCGGCAACTTTGACCCTCATAACTTTCTTGAAAATTGGTTTGATGGGGAAAGCTGATATGATCTAAGATCAGCTCGACGAGCTCTACAAAATGAGCACTATCTTGAGGATCCAATCGATTATCGATTTTTTTGATCTACCTTCAAATCGATGGGAAACCACTCGTCCTGGTCGGAACCCCCACATATAATATACCAAAATTCTCGGGAGAGTGAGACCTATCATCTGGCAAAGTTTCAGAGCTTACCTCGGAAGAATAAAAAAGTCGATCTTCCCACGGGCGTCAAAAAATTTTTCACCCCATGACCAAATAACCAACCGATAGAGCTCGGAAAACTGTCCCTAGTATCCAGATTTGCGGCCATTTTGAAGCATTTTGAATGAAATATGTGCGAAAAACGATTTTAGGGTCCCACATGAGCAGGGCCTTATAGGCGTCCTGAGGTTCCAGATCAAAAAACGTTTTAAAACCTATTTTTAGGACCAAAAGTTACCCCTGATGCCAAGTTTTGGGACCATTCAGATTTTCCCCTGTTCCAATCGCTTGTTGATCATAATATGAGGCCGGTTGCGTAAGAATCGAGCAATGGTTGGCACAGTGATTTTTGACCATGTTGTCAAAATGTGGGAAACGATGTTCTTGAGAGTAGTGATCACCATGGTCAACTTCATTTCACTCCAACTCGGTCGGTGCAGCCATGCTGCAACCACGCTGCATGAGACCATTTTTCTGCAGCTCGATTCCCCTTTAACCGATCGCTTTGAAATTTTCAGCACATATGTAATCGACTATGGCGAATCGATTCATTATAATTGCTTTTCATGAAAACCATCCGTTCGACTTTAAAACCATTTTTCTCGAATACTAAGGCCCAGTGGAGCTAGGTTTTTACACCTTTGCATGCGCATCGTTGTGGGGATCAATATTTGTATGCATAGTGTGGAGAAAAAAACGACCGTAAATTTGCTATAATTACTTTTGTCGACGATTTTCTTCTCTTATTCCCTTCTTCCTCCCCTCCCACACCGCGTCATTCGATCGATGAGGAGGAATGATGAAGCGAGACAAAGAGATTAATTTCATTCCTCACTCGGCAATGCGATCGCGCGGTGTGGGAGGGTAGGAAGAAGGGAATAAGAGAGGAAAATCATCGACAAAAGTAATTATAGCAAATTTACGGTCGTTTTTTTCTCCACACTATGCATACAAATATTGATCCCCACAACGATGCGCATGCAACGGTGTAAAAACCTAGCTCCACTGGGCCTTAGTATTCGAGAAAAATGGTTTTAAAACCGAACGAATGGTTTTCATGAAAAGCAATTACAATGAATCGATTCGCCATAGTCGATTACATATGTGCTGAAATTTTCAAAACGATCGGTTGAAGGGGAATCGAGCTGCAGAAAAATGGTCTCATGCAGCGTGGTTGCAGCATGGCTGCACCGACCGAGTTGGAGTGAAATGAAGTTGACCATGGTGATCACTACCCTCAAGAACATCGTTTCCCACATTTTGACAACATGGTCAAAAATCACTGTGCCAGACTCACATTGATTTGCTCGATTCTTACGCAACCGGCCTCATATGTACAGCCTCATATAAACTTTAACATATGCTTGCCAGACTAACTGATTTCATCCTGAAGTCGAAAATAAACGATGTGAAAATAGTTCACGATGACGAGTGTGTGTAAAACGCTTTTGATGAGAAGTTTGTCTATGAACTAAGCTTGATTGAAGCCGATGATATTTCACTGGCCATAAATTCTGATTTCAACTTGGTGAGTACACACATTTTATGTTTGCATTCATCTCATTACAGGGCCGAAAATGGACTCCATCGATTAAATTCCTTACTCAACTCAGTCGTTTTTCGTACATCTATCTGCAAACAATGGTCTTAACCGTAGAGCTATTCAAGAAGCTTATCTCGGTAAATCTTGTGTCCAGCACAACAACAAAAAACGATATTTTTCCAGGTGGGCTTCGAGCAAACAAGTGGGTACCTCATGTGGGAAGTATCAGTGAATGCGCTCCCTCAAGAAAACGACTTCACTAATTACGAATCGGCGAACGTTGATATTTTTGAGACAGAAGCTTCTATAAAAATCAGAGAAGGAAACCGCATTTGTAAAATAGTGATTGATATTCTGGAGGATTGATACTCCAAGCCCTCCATCCCTCCGGGGCGGTAAAATTGGTAGTAACATTGATTACGAGAGGTAAACGTGCCCTAGAAGCCTGACCAGCATGGGATACGTAGGTCTCGCAGTACCCGGCCTTACCGGTGTACCCCACCAGGTTTGTCGTCTCACGACGACTGTAAAACTGCCTTGATTGTGGTTGCAACTTTACCTTTACCTTTTTATTCTGGAGGAAAATTACTATAGTCTAAATATCATTTATATGAACTATGACACCTATGTTCAATATGAGCTTCGTAGTTGATCATGCTCTCGGCAAAGTTGTATCAGTTTCCTCGCAAACATATGAACGTGATGAACGAACTTCCACTTTCAATTTTGAACTTCCATCTTTTGTAATCACATTTTTAAAGTTTTTTCCGTAATAAGTTCCTAAGTTTCGCTCGACCCTTCGCTCCTCTGTCGGCTCGATTAAATTCAGTGGTCGATCGAAAAACTCTCTTCGTGATACAAGATGAATCACCCCCTTGCACTATTCCGACCTTTCCGGCTCTTTCTCTTCCTCTTTCTTCTCCATCCTACCCATCCCTGTTTGTCTGTCCATGAATCAGCTTGAACTGCTCGAGCGCGCCATGTTTGCCGCTGTACTACTCATGATTTGGTTGTGATAGTTCTCCTCGATTGACATCATTTTCTGATCATTATTCAGCTACTATTTTTTCCAGATTCCTACATAATCTCAAGGATGTCTCTTTCCCTCCATTATCGCGCCGTCACCCAAAGAGGTGAGTAGCTTGCAGGTTGAAGAAACAATATTACTCATTGCAGGTTGTGATCTGTAATCGTTCTGAGAAACGCGAATTCCATCTGTCTGGACTACGTCGAGTGAAGAATCTCATGAAATGGCCATCTGGCAGACCTACTTTTGTTCGTCAAATGTTTGGCCCTTTCCCATGACAGAAGTCGCCACACTGCTATCTACCCTCGCTTCAGTGAAAAAGCATAGAGCCGCCACATTCCTCCCAACTGTGCATGAATTATTGTCGAATCATATTTTTCCAGAATGTTTGGAAATGCAAGTTATTTATCAACGTAGAATTACACAAGATACAATTGAAATGGTGATGAACTACAGGGAAGGGACAAAGGCTCATATTATGGTCCTAGATATCTTCATTTGCACCCTATTCCATGCAGAACAGAGGCCTGAACCTTGTACATGATGCAGAGATTTTTTATTTCTCCGGGGAGGTGATGTTGCCGGCTGTAATTAGGCTTGCTTCAACGATTTGAAATGCCCGATCAAATCTAATTTTCAAAGTATTTGGTACCTAATACAAGAAACCCAATGCTTTGGTCTGAGAACCAAATATTTGGTTTGAGGAGAATGAGGGAGCTTTGGTAAAACGAAATATTTGACTTTCATTTCCCCTGAACAAAGCATTTGGTAGGTGAGGCGACAAAAACATTTAGTATTTTATCTGGCAACTCTAGTCTCTATTGTTCCTCACTTTGCGTGCGTTTGGCAGTTGAAAGGACTTCAGCGCCTTCGTTATTCAAAATTGAGAGCAATGTTGAGAAAAAACAACGAAAACACCTTCTCCTCATGAAACTCAATATGAAATTAACAAACTCACATGTTCGTAGCTACTTTTCCATTATTTAGCGTGCAGTATACAACTTTGTCGGCGAGATCGAGTAGAGATCAGAATCAGGATTGGATTATTGAGAACTGAATGAAACCGAGCACGCAGGGGGTGAATGTGAAATATTCGTATCGAGGAGAATCAGAGTTTTTCAGGCTACGATTCGCACTGGAATTCTCCATGTGCAGAAGACGGATAGGATAGGGTGAGTGATAGAGAAAAAGATAAAGGCAAGAAGTCAAACACGATTTATTGGATAGCAAACCCTTCGTTCAGCAAGGAAAAGCGATGAATCATGATCAAAAGGGGAAGTTGGCTCAAAGACTGCCTGAGTGTTAGATCTCGATGTACTTGCAGTTCACCCATTCAGATGGTCTCTATCGATTTACGCTGATCGCATGCTTCCATTTTATTCATGATTCCTCTCACTAGAGTTTCAAGCTCGCAAACTCTTTCAATCCGATACTTCACCAAATCGTGGAATCAAGTTCTCCGAGAAGTTTTTCTATATTCGAAAATCGTCTAGACAACCGATTCTAGACGAGAACGAGCTTGCTTCCTCTAGATAACGAATAAACCGAATCGGATCTGAGATTACGACTATGTCAAAAAAGTGATATTTTCGTACCGCGAAAATCTTGGAAGTTTTAACGATTTCATCATATGCTTCTGGAAAGAAGTGTTCACACAAATCATTGTAACAGCTGAGCAAAAGCCTGGATTGTGAATCGAAATTAAATGTCTATGCAACTAAAATACGTACATTTCACGTCGATAAGCCATGTGTACTGATAGAGTATGATGATTTGCCACTCACTGGGAAAGAATTTAAAATCTTGAAGAACCTGGAAAGCAACGTGCAAGCGAAACACTCAGTCCATGTAGCAACCTGTAGGAAGAAAAGTGGGCACATTATGACGAAGTTTATGATTCCGAATAAAAGTAGTTTTCGTTCTTGTTGAATTTTTGCTGAGGTTCTGGTCTGCTTCTGTAGACTTCTACCGGCAAGAGCATAGAGAAAAATGATGACAACACTTGTGATTATAATTTCAATTGATGTTATTCGATGGGTGTTGTGCTTGAATTTATCTTTCTGCGATTGGCATGAGTACCGAACCTCACCCAGGGTTGAAAACTGAAGTCTTCTGTGGCAAAGTACATTACATAATCTCCCATGTTCACTTGTACGTATGTTACTTTCCTGAATTTCTCTCCAAATTTCATATTGCCAAGCATTAGCAAACCTGAAAAACGAAACTCCGACTATTGCTATGGAGAAGAGAAAACTGAAGGATATCGCCAAGGGAAGTAATTTCTTCCAAATCTGAACAAAATTTTTGAATTTGTATAACTTTCAACGAATGCATCACCTTATTATGTTGTACCGGCTTTCGAATGGATGTTAGTCGGTTGAGAGCGACAAAGCAATTGAGAAAGTCTTGAGTGAACGGGCAGATAAACGAAAGCCTGCGACTTTTGATCACGTCAAAAGTAGAACATTGGGTTATGGCTTACGCAATTCTTATCTGAGAACAAGCAGCACAATCATAGTCTTCAAAGAAACCATTAACAAGTGGAAAGAAAACCAGGCGTAATTCATATAAAGTGCTACCAAACATTGTCAGATCCTGGAAATTCGGGCGTATTTTAGATCAATGTGTCCAATTTTGATGAAAAACGCACCGCAATAGCTCCAGCCACGAACAATATGTAGAACGAACTCTTGTAAGGCGATCCGGGCTGATATTAAACAGTAATGATAGAAGAAATGCAAATGGTACCTTCAGAATGGTCCAAATCTCTGCCAAATAGAGTAGTATCAGAGGTGGAACATAGATGCAACTTGTGAAAAAATCTAGGTCATTCGGATGCATGGGAATAGAAACTGTGTTGACAACAATCGACTCCACTCCGAGTTTACTTTGTGAGACCTGTCAGACAACGAACAAACGACCAGACATTCAACATGGCTTGGCAATTGCAAAAAGTTGCTTAACAACCTCCATTGAATTACGAGACAAAGAACAAGACACGGAAAAGGATTAGGGAGAAAGGAAATAGAGAATGCACGATGAAATAATCGTTCTGGCATTTGAAATGCATTGAAACAGAATGAAATGCAAATTTATACAATGAACCAGAAATTTCCAAAGTTTATCAGTCACTATTCTGCCCGACATGGAACACGTTTTTGTCTCCATCCACAATTCGCACCGATTCCAATCTTCCATTTGCAATTATCTCTCGCACTGTCGTTTCGAGTTCCCAATTTTGGTGATTGCCCATTTCAACCAAGTCGAGGTTCATGGCAGAAATGTGAACGGATTTGACAGTGTCCGAGATGGATCGAAGAAAGGGGACTGAAATGCAGTATTGAATTGAGAAAACAGATAACCCTAATAAATGTGCATCAGGACATGTGCCCACTATGGATAGGCCCTTTCTCCCTCTCATTTCACGGATCCGCAAGATGATGTGGAGAGAGGGGAGAAAGCTGCCGCAATACCGATACCCATCTCCCGAATCCCTCTTGCTTACTCAGTTTGAATTCGGGAAAACATCGGGATGTTAGTGTAAAATCGTCAATACTATGGCGTTTAGCGAAATCAGCAAGAAGGTTTCTGAAGAAGCTGAATTGATGATGAACGTTTTTTTTTCAGTACTTACCGTATGTCTGTGTCACATATATTTGAAGCCGTCGAGATAATCAGCTCGTCAATTTTAATTTCACGCATAATTTCGCTCACGAATTTCAAATATCTGATTCCGAAATTAGACAAAGTCATCTTTTTGATTCGATTCGAGCATCTCAAAACTCGAAATATATCCATGTTGAAGCACAGAGTATTGAGTCTACAGGCAATTTCAATCTCCTGAATATTGTATTTTTAATTAAACATTTTTCAAAATTAAAACTCTTACACTTTTGAGAAATGCTCTCGGATGTTGAGGGTCCACATGTGCAAAGAAGTCGTAATTCTTCTTTTTAATGATGATATACGCGTTGAGGTCATTTATGGTGAGCAGGCCCAATGGGCGTATGTTAATTCTCTCGATTGGCGCAGTAGAACATTCAAGCACAAGAGCATTCCATGTTCGAGAGATCTAAAAATCGAACAAAGAAAGGAAACGAGGGAACTAGGCCGGATGGATGAGAACCGAATGAGAGCCAGAGACAAGAGTTATGCAATAGGCGAAATTCGCAAATACGATCCAGTCGGTTCTCATCCGGCCTAATACCGGAACATGGAATGAAAACGCAAAACAAAACGAAAAGGCAGATTCTAAGCATACCAAACGAAGTGTATTCGCATTTTTACGTTTGCCCATCCTGACGAGCCTTCTGATTATGTCTGGAGGGAGAGTCGCCAAAGATAGAGATGGATATCCTTTCGTAGAGCGAGCGCCCATGACTAACAAGTTCAATAATTCTTCGCTATTTTGAGTTATGAATGAGCAAATGAGAAAACACGCCAACTGTTGAGTGAAATACACGCACGCATACGGTAGCGCACATTTTCAAAAAAACTTCATAGCTCAAATAACTAGATAGATTCGTGTGTATCTCCCTAGTACGATCAGATGAGACAAAAATACCTTGAGACTTGTTTCGTACTCGTTTTTCTCAGTTGAATTAATGATTTATCGAGAACAAATTGGAAGAAAGTAAGAGAAAATTAGAGAGAACAAGATGTTCAAAATGTAATTCATTGCTTGGTAAACAAAATACAGCACTTCATAAAGACCATTTTATGAAATCACGTCCTTTTTAACGAAGATCTCATTCCTTTTGCTATCCAGAATTCTGACAGTTTTAACTCCTCCGTTTGCAACGATCGCTTTCAAGGAAGTTTCAAGTTTCCGTTTGTTATTATGCCCCATTTCATCAAAATCGAGGTTTAAAGCAGAAATGTGAACTGATTTCACAATGTCCGAGATGGATCGAAGAAAAGGGACTGAAAAAATGCATTTCTGAATCGAGATGCAATTTTCATCTTACCCAATAAATCAACAGAAAAAATTAAAGTCGTGAGTGTGAAGAAGTCGATTTTATGGCATCGGATGAAAGCAGAGAGGAGTTTGCTGCAAAAATATTGAATTTCTGAGGAAATTTTTGCTAATTTTCACCACATTCCAGCGTCGCATGGTTTTTGGAATGCAATGATAATCATCTCGTCGATTTTGACGTTTCCCATTATCTTGCTAGCAAGTTCAAGCGAATGCAGTCCAAAATCAGACAATGTAGCCTTTTTTACGCGAGTTGCGCGTTTTAAAATGCCTTGAACGACACAATTCGAAGCATTAAAATTCGAGGTGAGATCACAATCGATTCTAATCTCCTGAAAAATATAAAAAAATATCACAGATAATTTTGATACCGTCTAGCGAGAGCAAAGTGAACCACTCATCACGGGTCTCCTGTAAAAACGTAGGAAAATGAAGCCCTTTTGCGACAGCAAAAAAATATTTGTCCTAACTTTGGCTGAAACTAGTTTGACTGACCAAGGTAAGGTCGAGGATGATGTTTTCAAACTTTGATTTTCGAAATTTGCATATTCAATGAGGTTTTATGACCTGTAACTTCAAATAGCTGAATCTCACTCAGTTTTTGAGCTATCGAGCTCTAATTTGTTCTAATCGATTGGAACTTTTCTCCTCTACAAATAACTCCACTAAGGGTATGGTTTAAATTTGCATCTTCGATGCGAAAACCCCGAAAAACACATTTTGTGCATACATTATGCAGATTATCTCGAAACTTTCCTGAAAAGGGTATGAATGTTATTTTTGATATCGATTCCCCATCCCCGAATTGACTACTCAGATTTTTCTCAGGCCTCAACTCTGTCCCCCCGATAGGGCTACTGTAAGGGAGAATTTGACTTTCCTGGACTTAGAATTATTTGCGCTCGAAACACTTTTTCGTTAATAACTCTTTAATGGTCAATGTTGGTGCTCTGAAACACTAGTACTAATTTCTCAGGCTCGTCAAGGCGGATGGTTCTAATAGGTAAGAATGCGATTTTGCATGTTTTTAAGCTGACTTGTAAGCGAAAACGAGTTTCGAGCGCAAATATTTCTAAGTCCAGGAAAGTCAAATTCTCCCTTACAGTAGCCCTATCGGGGGGACAGAGTTGAGACCTGAGAAAAATCTGGGTAGTCAATTCGGGGATGGGGAATCGATATCAAAAATAACATTCATACCCTTTTCAGGAAAGTTTCGAGATAATTTGCATAATGTATGCACAAAATGTGTTTTTCGGGGTTTTCGCATCAAAGATGCAAATTTAAACCATACCCTTAGTGGAGTTACTTGTAGAGGAGGAAATTTCCAATCGATTAGAACAAATTAGAACTCGATAGCTCAAAAACTGAGCGAGATTCAGCTATTTGAAGTTACAGGTCATAAAACCTCATTGAATATGCAAATTTCGAAAATCAAAGTTTGAAAACATCATCCTCGACCTTACCTTGGTCAGTCAAACTAGTTTCAGCCAAAGTTAGGACAAATATTTTTTTTGCTGTCGCAAGCGTTCCTACACTTTTACAGGACACCCGTGTCATGCTAATTCATCCAAAAAAATGCGTAAAACACACTGTTGGTGTGCACACTAACACGCTTTTTAGGGTAAAACAGCATGTGAGCCTCGCTTCTCTCCCTCTTGTCGTTACATACTGCAATAGTAGGGCTACTCACATCTTTTAGAGAAATTCTTGGAAGACGAAGTTGTGTAATTGCAAAGAGTTTGTAGTTTTTCTTCTTGATTATGATTGAAGCGCTGAGTTTGCTAGGTGGCAGTGTATTCCACTGTGTGATGTGAAGTCTCTCGATAGGCGCTTTGCAATATTCATCGAAAAGAGCGTACCACGAACGAGAAATCTAAAATATGAGACAGTCAAATCATTACTTGATGAGCATAAGAGACATACCAAACGCAAATTTTTCACGTTGTGTAATCTGTTCATTCTGAAGATTCTTCTGATAATGTCTGGAGGGAGAGTGGCTAGTGATAGGGAAGGTGTTTCTTTTGAAGAGCGAGCCCCCATGATTAGATACAACTATGAATATGAGCAATAACTATGAACACTCGACATACAAAAAAGGACGCCAACTGCGAAGTACAGTGGTAGTACAAACAACTCTTTTCTGTTTGAATTTTTCGTACAACGCCGATTTGAATATTCATCACAATAATTTATAGCTTGCATTAAAGCGATTTGTTAAAATTTTATTCATAAAACGAGATAGTGAAAATTGGAAAGGAGATAAAAAAATATTACGATTTGAATGTTTATTATTTATTTAGCTTCTTCACAATCTCCCTTCCCTCGCTATTCACAACCCTTACTGATCTGATGCTTTCCGTCTCAATGAGATCTCTTGCGAATTCAGTCCATTTGGAAGCTTGACTGTTGTTGAATGCGCGATCAGTAACTGTTCGGTATCCTTTCGAAGACCAGTGGGCCGAATCTTGACAATAACCTGTTAATTTGGAATTATGGTTGTTTTAGTTGTTTTAATGAGCTCACGTTTCTCCTTCTTTGGCAAGTATCGAACCGTAATTACCAGATCGCACACATGATTGTTTCTGATAATCTCACCAAGTAGATTCCTGAAAAGAAGAACATTTGTTGACCTCAGAATGTTAGATTACAATGAATGCTTGGCGATTTCGTTCAGTATGGTTCAGAAAGGTCAAAGTTTGAACTTACTGCAAATGTGGAGCGCTCATTGAAACCCGCATTTCATGAATGTTCACGTTTTTCATACATTTCTTGACAAACTCCAGAGACTTCTCGCAAAAGTCACTCAGTATAAGTTTCTCGATATTAGTGCATCGGGAAACTTGAAACAATGTGCGCATCGAGCTTTGAATGCGAAAGAAAAGATCAGCATTGATCTCGGTCACCTGGATCGAGCAAATCTGATAAAGTTGGAAAATTAAGGTTTACCTCGTTGAAACACGATCTCGGATGGTCGGAGTCGAATTGCTCGAAAAATTTGTAGTATTTATTCTTCACGAAGAGCGATAGGTGTACTTTAATTTTGAACATTGGCACCAGATGGAGCTTTTCAATATCACCGGTGCAATAGTCGACAACTAGAGAGTTCCACGATGGAGAAATCTTAATTGTTCCAATTATTTATAGATTCAATCTCGTGCAGTCTCTCTCAGCCAACTTTATTGAGGTTAATGGATTATTGCACTGGATAAGAAATTGAATTTAATCGCCAATCGTACCAAACGCAGATTCTCCGTGTCTGCAACTCCATGAATACTGATGACCCTTCTGATGATGTCATTTGGCAAATTCGAAAGTGATAAAAAATTCTGTTTCGATAATTGATCCATTTCTGATTGCGAGAGACTATGAATGAAAGAGAATTGGACAATAAACGACGCATTCACACTGAATGTAAGTGAATTCAAACGCTTGAGCACACAGCGGTTGTCAGCAATGGATTTATGCATCTCTAAACAATGAAGCAAACATTGGCGGAACGAAAAGTTTGAATTGCTAACGAATAAAATCAATCAATACAAATACGAACTGTGCACCGCAACGGCGAAACGGAGATTCTTACGATTTTTTCTGTGAATGAAATCGTGGATTCGTTCTGGTATGTGCAGCAATTCTCACTATTGATTCACTGCCCGATTGTCGATGGTTGCCGAGTCATCTGTTGTCATCGTCCTCTACTACACCATCGAGATCGAGATCTTGGTGATTAGCAACGAATGGCGGCAATAGAATTGACGTAGGCATCTGAAGATGATGAAAAATTTGAACAGTTTGGCGAGTCATCTGTTACCATCGTCTTTGAGCGTTTTTTCCATACCCGGGCCGTCTGTGAAAGTACGGAAATGGACTCGCAATACTTATAATGAGAACTCGCTAGCTCGATCAAGTCAGTCTCTCATCAATGAATTACGATAAGAAGAAATAATGGTAAGCTTGCGCCTCAACATCCCGTATACAAAGTACTCACCTGCTTTTTATCCCTGAGTTTAGCGCATCTTGTGATTCGAAATGAGTGATCAGTAGAGTTGATGTAGTCAACTGAAAATAGTGACAATTTCGAAGCGAACATTAACAGCTCTATGGAATGTGCGTGAAACAAGCAACAAGAATGGCGATAATATGAATCAGAGAAGGAACCCCAGTGAATTTTCCGCGAAATAAGACACACGAAGGGAGCCCGGGTCTATCAAGATAATGAAAGAGAGAGAGGAGACTCACTCCGGCGAGTGATAGTGTGTAATCTCAGTCTTCCGCACGCTCACAGTTGTTCTCGTCGGTTGGTATCTCTCTCTCTCGCGGTTCAGAGAGGATGAAAGAATGATCACGTCCAACGGAAATTTTGCTGTCGAGTTGACAATCCCCTCTGTTCCCTTCCCCCATCTGTCTTTGAGCTCTTGCACGAGTGGCTCTTTGCAATGCGATGAACGAAGCAGAATTCAAGAAACTGATTTATTCCAACGACTTTCTCATGAATTCAGCGCATTGAACAGGTCAAACATGTAGAATCTTATCCTCTGCCTCGCTCATTCGATGATTAGAGAGCAGCCACAACTTTGATCTCCAACGAATCTTTGTAGAAGGTAACGTTAAGTAAATTTTGTACTTCTCGACTTGGGCATTTTGGTTAGCGAATATTGGACGAGGCGTTCCTGTAAAATGACTGGATGGGCATAAAAGTAGGAGAAACGGGGTCGGGTATTCCCAGAAATTTACGCTGATTGAGATGAAACATTTTGACATTTTTGCTTCACAAGGAGCATCAATCGCAATCATTATTCATCAAAATGAACGAGTTATGGACTTACATGGATTCTTGACTTGAGTTGTCCATGTTATTCGCTGTTGAAGACTGCATCACGATTGAGTTGATGTAGGCAGCTGCAGAGAGTGGTTTACAGAGGATCTTGTTTCGGAGGGCAGTGAACAAGGGCAAAACGGAGATACGCGAATGGCGCAACAACAACGCAATTTGATATCCTCGAAATAATCACTCGGCAAACTTGTTAGAGGAGTGAGGACTGGTCAATGGAGATAGAGGAAAGAGAGAAGAAGAAAGAAATAAGAAAGAGAGGGGGAATATGCATCCAGAAAGTGAGGGAGTGTGTAATGCCAAGGAAGATAGCATACTCAACTGTTAGAATGGAAGACTTTTCTGATTAACCCGCACCCTCTCGCACCCGACAACGAAAGCGAGAAGCTCATGAAATGTAACGGTATTTCTTGGGAGAAATACAATTTTATCTTTCAATTCAGTCTCCAATCCTTCTGTTTTTGAGCTCTCGCACACGTGGCTCTTTGTAATGCATTAAAAGTCTAGAGAAGAAATAGAAACGCTTTTATTCAAATGACATCTTCCACTAGTTTTCCGGCAGCTGCTCAGTTGCTCAGTCGGCTTGCTTGTTTCTACTGCTGGCTCCCAGCGAATTACTCCATGATCTTCTTGAGAAGCATTGAGCGATCTCCGGCTCTCAATCTCCGAAACATACCCATATTAACAAGTTTGTCCTATAATAATAGTGTTTTGGAAGTGGCAATCAGTTTGAATTATCGGTATTTCTGCACTTCCCCGGGCAATGGAGTGAAAATGCAGATAAGTTTCAGTGATATCCCAACGTGCTGGGGATGATTGAGGTTATGGTTGCACGGAACTTCTGTACTTTTTGGCCCAGGGTCTCCCTCTCTATGACCGCACTGCTTGAGAAGTGAGGCGGGGAATGAGAAGGGTAGGGATAGAATTCTCTGTTGAGAATGGCTGGGTCAAAAAGTACAGAAGTGCCGGTTGTACTTCGAGTTGCCCGGGAACGTTCAGGAAGTGCCGAATAAATGGTCTCGATGCAAAAGGTAAGCTCAACCAACTCACATCATGATCATAATGAATCATTACTACTTTAAATGGTCCATTTTCCTCTTCCTTTGTTTCTTGCTCTTCTAATTTTGCACAGTGAAGGTTGGTCGAGTTGGTGTAGGCAACTGGAAATTACGAGTTGGAGAGTGTTCAAGAATCGAGGGTATATAACTTATCGAGTGGGAGTAATACGCGTAAATAAGGGTGAAAAAATCGCATGGATCAATGAAAATGCGGTGAATTTCGTCGAATTAATGAAGCGCAAGAAGTCTGATTTGAGTGAGCACTGGTCAGCCGCGGGAGAGAAGAAATGAGATCAGAGAGGATGAGAGAGGGAAGACTGAGTCAGCAGTGGAGGCGAGTGTGTAATGCGGAGCCACTGGCTGTCAGAGACGAGATCACTTCTCACTGACGGGCGATAGAAGCAACTTGAGGTGAAATGCAAGGATCATCGAAGTTTCAGATTCCGCTTTCGTGGTGATTCATTCATGGAAAGGATCCGGCTGACTGGACTCTCCCTTACTCTGTCTGCTTTCGAGCACTCGCACATGTGGCTCTTTGTGATGCAGTTGAAGACTTGAGAAGCAAGAGAAAAACTTTTATTCAAATGTCATTTCTCCTGCACATGGCAATTATGTTGCCCAGTTGCCGAACTGCTGGCTTCAACCATCTTCACACCTTTTCTTCTTTTGAGACAGGCGCTCGTGATTTCCAAGTGATATGAATCCATCATCGTCTCACAATCAAGCAGGTCGAAATCCTTCTAAAACTTTAGCATAGATTGCTTGTGAAAAATGAATGACTTACACTCAGGTTTATGTTGCTGCTTCACCCTTCTTTGTAGAATTATTGAGTTGTCGTTGGTAGCATAACCGAGTTGGCGTAGGCAACTGCAAAGTAAAGGATGGTGATTGTGATTGAGCCATGGAAATAGCAACGAGCTCGCATTGCATTAACGAGAAGAAAAAAAGAGGGGCGTTGCAACGAAACGCGAGTGGATGCGCTGAGAAGTGTTGGGCACTGATACGGAGCGCCCAAAGCAATCAATGGACGGCAGAGGATTAAATTGAAAGCGGGAAGGATGGGGGCGCGCATGCGACAGGCTATTGCAGTAACGGAGAACAGAAATGAGAGTGGGCAAGCTCGCCAGTCCCGCAAGAGAGGCAGCGGGAATCAATGAGCAGTCGCGGGG
>LS515070.1:145578-188968 GCA_900490845.1 Pristionchus japonicus | reverse complement strand
CCAAAACTATATAAGTGCTGGTTCTCATTTCTCTGGTTCAGTCCATCGCTCTCCTATCGGAGGAGAGGGAGGGGAGCATTCGCCCCCGCGGACTTGGTCTCCTCCGAGAGGGGAGACCGCCTCTCCTCTGCAGAGGAGAGGAAGAATGAGGGGGAGGGGGAGAGGGAAATAGGAAGACCACCTAAAGTGCATAAGCGCCGAAATGTATAGGCAGTGCGAGTCAGAGATTGCAAACTAGCGGCTGCAAACTAGGGGATACTCACGCAGAATCAGTGGTAGAGAGTATAGCGGCGTGAGAGAGTAATTTCGGGTTGCCATGGGAATTTACGGAGTGGAAGGGCGAGGAGGGACGAGGAGAGAGAGAAGAGGAAATGTGAATGAGGGAAGTGTGTGTCAAACGAGAGTGTACATGAACGATGCCATGACGACGGGAGAATTGGAGAGGGATGAAAAGAAGAGTGAGGACTGGGAGGACGAATTTGAATTACCAGCCACCACCAACTTCGAAGCCAAAGCTACATAAAAATGGAAGAAGAACTAGAGAAATGGGGCGTTTTCATTGTTTTTCCGGTTGTAGGTTCTACACCAGTGGAAATTGAGAGACAAAATTACCAGTGACAAAAATTCGTAATGGCTGTGATCTCCATTACACAAAGGCTGCTGCTTCCATTCTTTCTTTTCATCGGCTGAATGAGAACGCACACATAGAGAGACAAAATAGGTCGTAATAGGGAAACGAAAGAAGAAGGGAAGACTTCAATGAAAGGAAGCATCTGTTGCCCATGTGATCGCATACATTGTTTAGACCCCAAGTGCGCGCACTTTTGACTAGAGGAACAAAGGACGAAGGAAGGATAAAAGAAAGACCGCAATGAAAGGACCATTGCTCAGACCCTAAGAACTTTTTTGCTAATGTTCGCGAAACATGTTACATGTGAAACATAATATTGGAAATTAAACTTTATATTTATTGCTGCTTTACTTTGCAATGGAGAGAACGACCAGTTCAATGACAAGTAGAAATTCGATATCGGTGAAGTGAATCAGGATTCTGTGCAGCCGATAGAGAAATTCTAATGAGGTCAAGAAATGGATAAAGAGAGAGAGAGAGACGGAAAGTGCTCTACACAATTTCCATCTGCTGCATCACTGCCGCATCCTTCATCGTCTTAATCATCTTGCACAGTCCCCAGGAGAGAGGAGGAGGGGTCGGGCTACAGTCTTCTGGAGGAAGTCCATGAGCCATCGTGCCGTAGGGGCTCTGAAAACTGCGAGAGTGAGCATCTAAATTGCTTACAGATTGTCCACTCTGACTTCACAACAGAAGGAAGCACTTACCTTCTTACCGTTGAAAGTAGGTATGCATTCTTGATTGTGTGTGTGTGTGTGTGTGGTGCGAAGAGTTGGGGTAGGCAACTGAGATGAAAGGTTGCGAGAACATTGCAAAGGACAATAGCGAACACGCGTTAATATGAGGACTTGTCAAACAAGAACTGGA
This sequence comes from Pristionchus japonicus, assembly GCA_900490845.1. NCBI lineage: Eukaryota > Metazoa > Nematoda > Chromadorea > Rhabditida > Neodiplogasteridae > Pristionchus > Pristionchus japonicus. The sequence goes on along the minus strand of LS515070.1, from coordinate 187,470 downwards.
TCTTAAAAAAACGAGCAAGAGATCTACGAGTGATGGAAATTAGAAGCGTGATTGGGGGAAGCGGGGACGAAAGAGGGCATGAATGGCTCGGCAATACATGATTCTCTTCATTTCGCATACTCTCTCGCCTTTGTGTATAATGAAGATAGCGTTTTGCAGGACCTTTCACAAAACAGGGAGAGCCAGGGTGGTCGAGGTGAGGAAGGGGGAATGAATAAATGGAGAAGAGGGAGGAAACGGAAAAGAGATAAGAAGCGATGGGAGTAGTGAGAAATAGAATGACCATATGTGAGATGTGCGAAAAAAATCACAGCCTCTCTCTCCTATGTTGCCGCGCTTTCTCTGACCAACGAGGGAGCATTGCGAAATGAGAGAACGGGAAAGTGTTGAACAGCCCAGGACCAGATGTTGTGAGGCGAAGGAATGAATGGGAAGAGGAGAGGAAGAGAAGAAGAGGGAGTGGAAAGGAGTGTACTTCTGGCTCCGCCTATTGAGCAATGTGTATGTAGAGAATGACTGGCTCTGACGCTGGGCCTAAAGTACCGATAGTCTGAAAGGACAGTGAAAAGTTCTGGGGTGACAGAAAGAGGGAGGGGAGGGAAGAGAGGAAGATATATGAAGGAGAGTTCGCACGAAGTGACCAGATGTTGTGACAATGGTCGAGATTAGGGGAGGATGAGGGGATGAGAAGAGACGGACAGGAAAAATTTAATTTCTTGTCTCTTATTCGATCCTAAGCGAAAACCCCACGCTCTCCTGCAAAGATGGCTCTTTTTACGATTGTAGTGGTAGTGTTGATAGCACAGCGATTCTTAGCGAAATTCGGTTTATCGAGGCGACACACACAATGAGGCAGTGGATATACAACAACTATGCGGGAGGATCAAATAAATCTTGGGTAAACATAATAACGTTTAGCATGGTTCGCCGAGGAATCGCTCGTCCCTGCGACGGATGGTGTTGGTTGCCGCTATGAACGGTTGGAAGATCGCGTGACATCGACTGATTGGGAAGCTGCAATGAATTCTGTTGGCCATATGAGGCAAAATTCTTGCTTTTCAACTGTTAGTCTGGCAGAAGTGAGAATTTCAATGATCACCTGAGGTTGTTTGGGCAGGGATCGAGAGGTGGACGTGAGAAGAAGTTCCAATGAATTGATGTAGACAACTGCAAAATGGATTTTGATCATGGGCATGAAATTCGACACGTGAAGAAGTGGTCTTTCAGGAAGAAGAAGAGGGGCTCAGTTCAGCCAAAGGAGAGGGGTGAAATGGGGACCCCGCTGTTTTCGTGCACATTCTCTGGCAGGCAGGTTCTTGGGCATCGATCACCTCGTTCTCTTCACTTTACCAGTTCCCTAGCAGATTAGAGTTACTCGAAAGAGAAAGAGACGAGATACATGTGACATATCAGGATCACATGAGTGCTCAGGGCTGTGTTATTTCTAACGCAATCGAACTAAGAACTGGGCGCAGGAACCGGAAACCCGGCAAAGAAATCGAGTGTGCGGAAAAAAATGAGAAGAGAAGCAACGGGCGGGTCTGCGGATGATCAAAAGAGGCGATAGAGATCGAAAGAGGGCATGGCATCGAGGGAGAGAACTGGGAATGGAGCGGGAAAGGAACAAAGAAAAAGGAGGGAAGGAAGGAACGGGAAGGACTAGAGGTAATGGGGTGACGTAATGAATTGGGGGAGGAGAGAAAAGACAGGGGAAAAGAGGGTACTACTGTTTTTTGGCCCGCCTATTCAACTCGCAGTGAGGGTGAGGAATGGGAAATGAGAGGCAATGTAGCGAATGGCTGGCTCTGACCTTGGCCCAAAAAGTACAGAAATTTCGAAAGGAGTGCTGTGGAGTGACGGAAAGAGAGAGGGTAGGGAGAGGTAGGGAGAAGAAAAACTGTCTTTCAGCCTGATAAGTTGGCTTGTCTTGCTTGCCAGTGCCAAGCTGTCTTAGATTGGAATGCAGGGTAATCAGCGATCGGAGGAGCAAGACGGAATTGGCACGGTCCGGGAGTCGAATCCGGGGCTGTCGCTTACAGGACAGGTGTTCTACCACTGAATACCACCGATTTCGGATTGATGGAACTACCAGGGACATGTTCTGTGTGTTTACTCTATTCATAGCCGAGTAGGTCAAGGTACATGATGAGAGTAGTCAGTTGAACACACATTGCTCTCTGATTGCCCATTGCTTGTGAAACTCGAGGAGCCCGAATTCAGTCAATATTTATTCTAGATTGAAGATGAAGGTCTTATTTCTCATTCAAATCGACAAAATCATTGATTCCCGTGGGAAAATTGAAACATTGAGGGATGAGATTCAGAATGTGCAAGAGAACACTGGCTTATTTTGACAGAGGTTCGATGTTATCATAACCTTGCGTGTAGAAAGTGGACATGTCTCCCTCCTTCTCTCTCATCACAGATGCTATGCTGGGTAAAAGGTGGAGCAATTCAGAGATCTCCTTATCATCGATCTATCAGGGTGCTCAACTGCGTCCATAGCTCCTAGGAGTTTGCTGAGCTGCAACGATGGCGAACTCAATCCGAGCTTTGCCGCGATTGTTTGCGCTCAAGTGATCTGAAATGCGAAACTATGAACAGGGGCATTGAAGTTCCCCTCCACACTAAAAAACTATCCCCACTTTTTATTTGATTTTATGAATTAACCGAGCGCCAATTTCGTATAAACAAAGGAAATATAGCTTAACAGTCAATTTAAAGATTGTGGTGATTTTTAGCTTGTGGTGATTTCGTAATGTACTGTAGCTAAGAGACTATTGATCGCGATTTGCATAAGCAGAGGAGGGTTGATCAGACTAGAGATATCTCTTTCTCTGGCGCTCTGTCACTTCCCCTCATTCTCTCTCATGTGAAAGATGAAAGGGGTCAGTGATCTACCCTCCTCGCTAATTGCGCGCGAATTCCATATTATATGGGGTGTGGAGGGGAACTTTAATGTTGCAAAAGGGTTCGTAAGAAAGGAAAAAGGGTGCATATTAGCACATACCATGTTGGTGTTGAAGAATTCAATTGTGCTTCGTGGACGGCATTAGCGATGCCGTAGTTGAGTTGGAGTAGGCAACTGTAACGAGAGGAGTCAATGCAAATACGGGAACGGCCAATGAAGCAAAACACGAATTGCATAGCAATGAGGAAATGAGCAAGTAGCGCAAAAGCGAGAGCACAGTCGGAGACAGAGTGCTGCCCGATAACCAAAGGGTCGTATAAGGAAGAGAGGAGAGCGGTCAGAAGTGCCCTGAGATGAGAGTGAGAATCGATGGGCAGCCTACTGGTGAGGGAACGGGGGCGGGGAAGTAAATGGAGGAGAGTGATGAGTAGAGAGAGAGGGAGCTAGAGAACGTGAAGCCATAATGACCAGCTGATGTGGGAGAGGACTGACTGGATATGCGGGAACAGAGAATGGGCGGAGGAGGTAATTGGAGAGGAGAGGGATGAGGCGAGAGAGAGGAAGAGAGGGAGTAAGGGAGGAGGAGATGGATAGAGAGAGACAGAAAGCCCATAATGAACAACTGATGCGGAAATAGGGGGGGGATTAAGGCAGAGACAGATACGGCTAGAAGCTTGTGGCATACAATGAGAGGAAAGCTGAGAAGCAGATGACTCGAGGGGGATAGTCTATGCATTCTTCTCTAATGCTCTATACCGCTTCCTTTGCGTCGGAGTATCAGAGCCCCTTCAATACATCATCCTTCTGTACAACTGTTCTCCTCATCTGTACGATATGAAATTATGCTTTGTACATCTCAACTAATTTAAAGCTATAATTTATCAAATATTGCCGGGAGTAGGGCATGAATCTTGCGAACAATGGTGTTTTCCATTCTTCCATGGTAAAGTGATCGAATTTCTTCTTCTTATTCTTCTTCACTGATGAAAGGAATTCTTATCCATATCACAAGTGCGCTTTAACATCGTTTATGATTAGGCGTCGAGAAAGGGAGAGGACGTGCGACTTTCTATTGGGGGGGGCTTTCTGAAATATCGAAATTAAAACGAGTAGTATTTCGGAACTATTTAGTTAGTGGGACATTCCATTGGGATCTGATCAAAAATTCGACAAATCGTCAAAAAAACGAGCGATATAAACAGAGCATTCTCCCAATTTAAAAATTGCTTACTTGTTTCATGAATTGCGTTGTATCCGGTCATGATTGAGCTGGAGTAGGCAGCTGAAAAATCAAGTTTCGAAATGCTGAAACACGGGACAATCGTGAATGACAGTCATGGGTAGAGAGTAAGCGCGCAATGAAGAAGCAGATGCACAATGAACTAAAGCGAGAGGGAAGTCGACAAGAAGAGGAAGAAGAGGGAGAGTGAAGGGTCCAGCTGATGCGAGAGTGGAAGGGGGGTAATTAGAGAGGAGAGGGACGAAGGGAGTAAGGGGAAGACGCCCATAATGACCAGCTTATGTGGGAGGTGCGTGAGGGAAAGAAGGCGATTGAAGGAGTTATTAGACTAGAGGGGAGAGGAGAAGGAGAGGAGAAGGTTTTTCGACTTTTAATCCATTTCAAGCAGTGCGATCGAGATTCAGTCGATTGTGGCAGTGACCGGATGGCCGAGTTGAAGTAGGCAACTGGAATGCATAACCGATACATTTAAATAGAGACATTTGCACAAATCACGCGCGCATTTGGAAGCAAACTCATGAAAAATGTATTTCATAATCGAATACGAGTTTCAGTAACGTAGAATGATAGATGAGAATGGCAACACTGTTGAAGTCTGGGAAAATGAGAATTCAAAGCCTAGTTGGGGCAGAAAAAGAAGGGAATTTTACGGACTCCATGGCAGTGCAAGAAGATCGTCATTATCAGAGTGGCTCGGTTTGACTCCAGGCGCGAGAGAAATTTAAATGCACATTCTCGAATCATTTTCTCCTCCGCCGAGCAGATTATGCAAATGCTAAAAGTTGGAGTGTTGGGATTAGAGTGTGGAGAGGAAGAGGAAGAATGTGCTTCTCGGAAAAGCAAAAGCGGTTAAACTTCCCATCCACACCGGAAATTATTTGAATTCTTGCCCTTTCTCTTGGCTCCTGGTGGAACAATCGACTTGCAACTTCGTTTTGGGCATAGATGTAGCACAAAACATTTATCCGCGAGGATTCAAGTTGATTAGAAGCCGAGAAGCACAATATGCGGGAATTAATTTGGTCATGTGCAGAGGGGAACTTTAATCCTCACCTTGTGGGGTGATGCTTGAGCGCTGGACTATTGAGCCTTTTTAGCGCTCGGTCATTGCAAAGATCTCTCACCAAAGAACGCCATTTCGGCATACACTCACATCATTCACTTTTTACTCTACACATTATGGCTTCTCTTAATACATTCCCACCTGAAATTCTGGAGAAAATCACCCGTTTCTTGCCACCCAAGGACTGCGTTGCTCTCAGACAGGTTTGCCCCAAGATTATACACGAAACACTAAACGGATCCACCTACGACCGTAATGGTGAAAGTGTAAAATTGTAAATATTATTTCGCAATTGAGGTTTCTCGCCGTTTTTTCCGTGCCATTCCATACTTCAAAGCGGAAATTACAAATCTCACAATTCAGCAAGTAAGAAATTCAAAAAAAATAAAAAATAAATAAAAAAATTACATTACGCAATGAATAATGCGTAATCACATCAATTCTAGTCGCTCAAGAAACTGGTCGTTTCTGCGAAGTTCACGAATCATTCTTTGGCTGATTTCGTCTTTCCGAAGAATACTTTTAAGAACTCTAAAGTTTCGAACAAAATATTGGAGAACAACACGGTTTCAATATCCCTGAATGATGAATCCAACTGATGACTTTCAGGTTACCTGCTTTCGTACACTCGATTTCCCTCCTATGAAGAACTTTTCCTTGTTTGGCGCTGTCAAAATCGGATATTTGGAGATGAATGAGGTAGGGTTTCAAGCTTCAGTAGTGCAGATTCAGATACAAATATTTATCCTGACATCAGGCAATGGGCCTGCAACTTTAGGAAGGGGATTGGGATCTTCGTACTCAAAGACTTGTAGGGTCAAGGGATGGGATAGTCGCAGTTGGTAGAGATCGTTTTGAGGCGTGAAGTAGATGAGTATTCCGTGTTTATTTCAGCATCTTCCTGTTCTTTTCACGAACGAAAACATAAGGCATCTCGAAAATTTGCTGGACGGATGCACCATCGACAAGATCAGTCTTGCTTTTGGCCCCGAGGCTTTGTTCAACCTGTAAGTTTGGAACTTTGGTATCGAACATTCACTTGCTCGGATGGTTTATATATGGCGTATTCATGCACGATCCTACGTTGAATATTTCAGGTTTGAAGTGCCCGTGCTTGTCTCTCGTTGGCGTTCTACTCATATCGATTTTGTGTTCGTCCGGATTCCATGCATTGATGTGCTGGAACGCCGGCTGACTCGTGAGTATATTTTTCATAATTCGGTGATTAGCTCTAGTGATTCGAAAAAAAAATTTAATTTTTTTTAATTCAAATATCTTACTTCTTAATTAAAAAAGTCTCGTAATTCAGTAAGTAGCTCTAGTTGTTGCACGTTTTGCTACAAAAATTGCATCAATTATCTTGAAACAGGAGCGAACATATCCGAATTGGTGAGATTTGGAGTGCGTGCGGTCACTTTCTCGGTGGACGGACCCCCTGAGGTAAATTGGTTATACATGGTTATATATATTTTAGAAACTATCTCGAGATATGGTGAAACGACTGAACAGGCTCTCGATATACGTAGAATGAATGACCTATCAATGACCTAATTTGAGATCTTTGAAAACATCATTCTGCGTTTTTTCGAAACCGGAATTGAGAGAATTACTGTGACGCGTGATGCATTTTTCTCACACGGAGCTCAACAACTGAACAACTATTCTGTGGACGAGCTGGTAAGACTCGTTTATTTAGGACCTTGTATCATTCGTTATCATCATGAAATTTGGTTGACAATTGCAGAAGTTAGCCTCAATTGGGAAGCCGCTGAGTCTCGACTATTATACACGTTTCCACAATCACAATTCCGATTGGAATTATCTTCCTACTGGTCAGGAAAGTAGACGCGAGGAGGAAATGCACGGAATGCGAGTTCAAAGTGAGCAAACCTAAAAACGTCGTTTCATTTCAATCATCTTATTCTACCAGTCACGTTGTCGAGCCGTTCTGACCGATTTTAGCAGATTAATATGTAGATTAAATCCTTTTTTAATGATTTGTTCCGCCTAGGTTTCATCAAGAATCGGGATACAGTCAGAAAGCTTTCTTCTTTTCAGTTTACGAATTGACTCCGAGAATCGAAAACAGATATAGCAACCGATTCGTCTCCATACAGATCGATCATATCTGAGACGAGCTTTGAGAAGTTACAACAATTGTCCAATGTTATCGTTCGTTCGTTACATATAAAATTTTGCGTACATTGCGCGAAATTTAACGATATTTGAACAATAGTCTACTACTAGATCCGAAAATGCCAGCACCAGAATGTATGAACATGGGGAAACCCTTCAGAAACGGAAAAATTGACGGACAGACGAGAAAGAAAGGGACGAGGTAGGGGCATGACTCTATTCTTTTTGCGATCTTATCAGGCAGAGGGGGTAAACGTTACACAGAGAGAGAGTGTGAAGTCAGTGCTTGAAGGGAAGAGAGAATAATGTCTAATGCTATTGAAGCGTTTATTTATCGTGAGTTTATTTCCGCAGATCCTTCGCCTCTCAATCGAAGTTGAGACTGTTCAATAATCGCTTCTTTTCCTGAAATAATATGCTGTATTTGAGAAGCAAATGGGAAAAGTATAAGTACTTGTCTAGTTCTCCGGAAGAGAGTCAAAACTTCATCCATCCCCGATCACCAACCGCTTGGAAATATCGTACTAGGAACGAGTAAAAATCAAACGTTCTTCCGGGGAACTAGACAAGTAAAATACTTACAGTATTCTCCGCAACACGTAGCCGGTATTCTTGAAACGCTAATAGATGACTGCTCAAGAGTTCTTTCTGCTTATCGATTTGAACAATATCATCCGAACTTTTTCCTTGTTGTAGAGCGATTCGTTTCTGTTGCTTGAGATTTTGAGTTTCCGTGCTGCAATGCATGAGACTGATCTGCTCTGAGTGATTACTCTAGCCATAGTCGAGCAGGTTCAAGCTACATGATCATTGTAAGACAGCAAAGGTTTTGGCACGGACCCCGGGATCGACTCCCGGTCCGTGCCAATTCCTTTGTTGTTTTGGAATGGTCTAATAATGAATGAGCAATCTGTTCACCTTTGAGAAAAAAATTCTTACATTATTGCGAGCGCATGAGCAGGCGAGAAACAAACAAGCTCGCCGTCTTCCCCGAGAAGTGTCCATGACTTGACACGACAGTTACAACACGAAATATGAAAGTCGTGCTGGTCCTTGAAATATTTATTTCCCATTCTCAACAATTTCTATGATTCATGTCGCTTTTCAGTATATCACGCGCAAAATCGAGCTGACAATGAGAATAGAGGGAACTCATGAAATGAGTTGGTATCAGTAAGGAACAGTGCCCCAGCAGCCCCTCAAAGTCCCATAGTGTTGAGATCATTCTGGGGCACCATGTGATATTGCCTGATCAATGTGTGTTCACCTCTCGCGACTCGTACCACTCCAGAATGCAAGTTGCATGAAATCGATGCTGGCATGATTGAAGAATTGCTTGTGGCTAGAAATAATAAGGTATCAAAATTGCTCCCAATCCTGTCATACAGATCTGGACATGAATAAGAAAGATTCATGTGAAACTAGGAAAAGGGGCAGTTAAACTAGGCAGCGAAAATAATTGGAGTCACCTTGGAAGTTAAAGATGCCAGACATATCGAGCATAATTCTTCGGATTCAACCTGTTCGGGAGATTCTTCAGTCGAAGATATTGCACGAAAGTCCAATAGTTCTTGATGAAGGCGAATCTAAATCAAGAATATTGAACACAAAACGATGCGCTGATGTACAATTGGACACCTGTTCTCATGCCTGTTTCTAGCAGTTTTACTCACAGTAACACCTAGGGTCTCGCAAATTAGAAAAGATCAAAGCTAACCCTCATCTTCTCTTCATTTTCCACCAGTGTTGCTATGATTTCATGCCGTCTCGTCAGCTTTTCTATCTCTTCGAATAAATCTTGAACGTACTCTTCGCTTTTCCCTGAGACTTTCGCTTTCCCCAACTCAAGGAAAGCACGAAGCAACCATTGACTGAAATTTTGAATGTTACACAGCTACTGAATTCTACCACAGCGCAGGCAATTCTCTCACCACTACAAGAATGCGGTGAAGATGGATCGCTCTCTGTGAGCAAATTTCGAACTCTTACCTGGTATTGTCGGCATCAAAATTTATTAATTGGCAGAAAAATGCATGTCCTTTGTCCAGGGATTGGATAATCAGTTGCGGAGCTGGCTGCAAAAAAAGTTTTTTTTATCACTCCTGCACTTTTCCGGACAAAAGCAAATATCCCAATTACCTCCTCCGCCCCGGACCACTAACCTGTGGGAAACAATTTCATTTAGGGAGTCAATGGAAAGTGCCGGAGGTCCCACTTTTTATGAAACACTAACTTACATGACCAGTCGGTCCGAAATTTAGAATATCCGGAAATCTTTCGTTATTTGCATCCCGAACTTCGTCGTCATCGAAAGGAGTTGTGCAGCTCGGACAGTGGTTTGCTGCCTTAGAAATTATTGTCAAAGTGGGGGCATGACTGAACCGCAACTACAAAAGCGCAAACGGAGTAAGGAAATCGCCAACGACAAAAGCGCAACTAGGTGTTTTCTGCGCGAAACCATGCAAACAATCCGTGATTGGATATTTGCGTTTTTTGTCGTGGCGGTTCGGTAATGAGACCGTCTTTTCAGATCTGAAGAATCTTGATTTGCAATCCCTACTTTCTGCCATAAATCTTTCTACTTCATTGATGAATAGGATGCAATAAATGAATAACTCACTAAATTTGTACTGTTACCGCACTCGCACCAGTTCAGTAGGCACGTTTGATGGAAAACATGATTGCATCCGATGCTAACGATGCGCTGAAACATTTTCAATGTCAGTATTATCATAAATTTGAGGCTTGCATTCAACGTTACCCACTTTTTTGGTCAAATCCTCGTAGCAAATTTCGCATTTGGCCATCTTCGAAAGCAATTGAAGTGGAAAAGAAGGTATCAGATCTGAAACTAAAATCTTGAGAGGGTTCTTGAGAAATTGCACTGAAAAAATGAATAGAATATTTTTTAAAAAAACATGCTTGTATTCAAAAAGACGCTAATTATAATTGAGTTTTACAATTAGCGTCTTTTTTCAATGCAAGCGTGGCTTCTTTCCATTTACTATGATCGTTTTTAGAGCAATTCCAAAGCTCGTTGCGCGATTCGGGAGCCTATTATTAGAAAGACAGTTAGGATAACTTAGTAGTGTAAGGAAGAGAAAACATCGGCAATTCCTCGTTTTTTTATCGAGAAATGCTGTTTCATGGAGGGCTTTGTGTGGGGAAAGGCCTGAGCGCTTCTTGGAGCTGCTTGGAGATAAAGATGAAATTTTGTTAACGATGCGAGCAGTCTCGCGGTTGGGTTAATGTAGGTGACAGGACAGGTAGAATCAATAGAAGAAACATACGGAATTTAGAGTCGATCCGTCTAGTTGAAATTACGACTAGGCAGGGCTCGGGAAAGAACGAATGTGAGACGATGAGTGACGCCTTTGCGAAACAAGGGGTTCCAATGCCTCGCTAACCAACGTTGTCACTCGATTTGAACAGCGCGTCGCGCGGGAATCGCACGCGAAACGCGGTCGTTCTAGGTTCACGTTCAAGGTTCTCCACTATCGTAACGTGCCGTGCACCCAGTATGTACAAGAGAAGAATGGAAACGATGTGACATAATGGTCCATCTATGTCGGTTTCTCCTTCATTGTTTTCTCAAGTGTTGGCTTGTGAAATTCATTAATGTGTTGATGAGTGGAAACAACTTTATAATATCAAAACAATGAACAAATGTTGGTGATGGACGGCTCAGACATTCGAATCAACGAGATCTCAGTCCCGCTTATCTCGTGGAGTCTGCGGCTCCCGGCTCGATTGGATATAGCATCTTTTATTCTTCTCGGTCCCGTGAACTGCAACAAGGAAAATTAGAGTTCGCGGATACTCAGATCGCAACTTTGTTCTTAATCGTTCAAGAATTTGGCAGATATTCGAACGAAACCAGAACACAGTTGCTCAACTCTCTCATGTCAAAGGAAGTACGAGAAAATGTTTTCAAAGAACATTTTCAGTGACGAAATAATTGCTTCGAACGAATTTCATGACCCCCAAATGTTGTCAGGTATAGAGGAAATTGAGAGAAAAAATATGATGGTTTTTTCACATGAGAAGTTCCACAATATGCCGCATTTTCTACAAGTACCATTGTTTTCGTCGAACAACGAAATTCACCTAGGTAGTCATAAGGAATCAATTATTCATTTTGATCTGATGCAATGACAAGGATTTACTGATTCACCTGATATCAGATCCTCATAAGGACGGAACCATTTCGCACCATCTCATTATTGAAGCAGTAGGACAGTATGCCGATCCATAATGAGACGGAAACGAAATGATGGAGAGAAGAGGAGAATATGGGTCTATACGTGAATTGTTGATTGACGGCTGGCCATTGTGTACTTGGAGGCACAGATGAGATGATATATGCATCTGAAACGAGCAACGTAAAAAACGAGTCATAATTTGAGTTGCAAGCAAACACTGAATTGAAAGAGAAAAGGCAGAGAAGGTCGCAATTCGTATAGTGAGCAAAACGACTGGGCATGGAGGAATAATCGGGCGGAGTCAAGGAAACCGGAAAGCAATGGAGGAGGAGAAAGGAGAAGAGGGAGGCGGAGATGATCAAAAGGAAGTGGAGATGAAGACTCGGGATCGGAAAATAATGGCAGACTAATTCCCATGCGAAGGAGAGTGGCGTGTACGCCAATGCGCTCATTTATCATCGTGAAACAATGATGGATTGCTGAGGAAGACGACGCTCCCGCTGTGTTCTCCGCAGAGAGTAAAGGTAAAGTAGCGACCACAATCAAGGCGTTTTGACTGTCGTCTTAAGACGGCAACGCTTGGTGGGGTACACCGGTAAAGCCGGGTACTGCGAGACCTAAGTATCCCATGCAGGTCAGGCTTCTAGGGCACGTTTACGGAAAAAAATGAGAATAAACGCTGAGAGTATCGCAGCAAATTGTAATTCGAGGTAGTAAGCCAGTGGAGTCGCTTACAGGTATGTTCAATAAAATTCAAACATGAAGGGAACTATTTTTTTATTATCACAAAAATCAATGTGTAATTGCTGATGACGATGCCGTTCCAGCTGATCTCGCCGCAATGGGTTGGATTGGAGACTCCAGATCTGCAAGGGAGAATCAGTGAATAATCTGTGCACGCAGAAATGAACACACCATTTCGGCATTCGCACCCAATGTTGCTTCGCCAGGTATCCGTCCTGCCCCGGGAACGTTAGCCCAAAGATCTCGTCCATGGCATTCAAATCCTGAATCATCATGAAAATGAGTGAGAATATGAGACTTTTGTCCATTTTCAATTCGTACCTTTTTCGTATTGTCGAATGTTGATGTCGGTAGACCGTAGTGCAGTTGGAGGCACAAATGAGTTGGTGTAGGCAACTGAAATAGTTTTAGTTTGCTGGAAATCGAGAAGGAATTATTGAAACAAAAGCTGAAGTGGAAGAGAAAAGGCAGAGATTTCCGCAAATCGTATAGTGGATGAAGGGAGCGGGCATGGAGGAATAATCGGGCGGAGTCATGGGGACAGCAAAGAAATAAGGAATGGGATGTGGAGATTTGAATTTAAGAAAGGAAAATATTGGCTGGCAAGTACCAATATTGGCAATGCGAAAGGTGATGAAATCATTTATCATTCCAACTTCAATGGTACTTTGCTGAAGAAGAACAAGATCCAGATGTGTTCTCCGCAGAGAGTAGTATCGAGAAATAAGTTATCATCGAATGAGTATGTGAGTGGAGTCAGTCTTCGGTTTTTGGATGTTCGCATGAATGGATCATTAGGGAACAATTTATCATCAAACAATCAATGGTGGGTTTTTGAAGAAAGCGTCGTGCCATGACAGTCCTCCGCATCGGGTTCTATTGGAGTCTCCAGACCTGCAAAAAAGGTGAATCAGTGAATGATCTGTGCAACCAGAAATGAATTCGAATTCTCAGACGCTGTCCATCTTTTCTCTTTTTCTATCCTCAAGCTCATTAATAGTCCTTCAACTCTCCCATTTCAAGGGAAGTGCGAGAAAATGCGTTCGAACGAGTATTTGTGTGAAGAGATAATTGCTTCGAAAGACTTGGATGACGAGATGATGGTTCGAGATAATGGACGAGATAAAGGAGATATTGGTTTTGTTGACAGAGAGGGTAAAGTGAGCTTGATTTGGTGTCAAACATTAGTTTTCTTTCAATGGTTTCTTTCTGATCGTAATAAATAATACAGATGCAGCGTCGCACTTGCTTTGGACGGAAACAAAACAACTACTGTACAAACGTTGCAGTCGTAGATACCTTCTCGCACCAATGCTCCATATTGAGCCAGTTCTGTATTAGATCTGTACAGCTCGCTCTCGTTCGCATCGAGATCGAAGTGCAAATATTTCGTCATGGTTTGATCACAGAGGCACTTATGTATCCAGAGGAGTTGGTGTAGACAACTGGAACGGACAATGTTATCCAGAAATGGAATCATGGCATGAAATGAGATGGAAGTCAAAAGAAAGAGGAACAAAATAGGAAGTGGAGGGCGCAAATCGTAAAGTGGATGAAAGGAGTGGGCATGGAGAAATAATCGACGGAGTCATGGCGACAGGAACGAGATGGGGGAGGAGAGGAGATGAGTGTCGTGAATTGAAGGCGATGGGAAGAGGAGAGGGAGGGAATGGGTAAGTGCCCGGCTATAATGCCAACGAAAGAAAATGATGAACGAATCAATTCTGATGCACAAATAGAGCAAGCGATGTGTCAATAGGGCTTCTCTCATTCATCAAACAGGGATCTTTTCCAGAATTGAATATCATAGAAACTATGTATCAACTGCTTTTCTTGCTCTCCTTGCTTTATTTGCAAATTTCATGCTCGAAATCGGACTGTTTCATTTACCTTTCTCATTACATCATTAGTATTTATCAGGTATCAACATCGAAATGTCCAACCGCGTATCTTTAAGAAACCTCCTCTTCTGTTGCTTACTTCTGTACGTACCACTTTATTGTCTTCTATTTGTAACCCAGTTTCGCTTTAATAATTAGTATCTGAGCAAATGTAGAACAACAAATTGTTTGCAGCATCAAAATAGCAGTAAGAATCCGCCGATTCTTCTTTTCTCATCCTCCTCATCGGACTGAATTGAGCACGGACTCGGGTTGGCTTGGCAAGAAATGACTCTCCTCATTTCGCACACTCCCTCGCATATCTGACCGGTGAGAGAGTGTGTGAAATGTTGAGAGCGTTTCTTGCTAAGCCATCCCTAGCACGGCCGTGACAATAGTCTCTTCTCTATTGTGGATGGATGCTGATGGAGATGCTGCTGAGAAGAGTTGTCTATCCGGACTTGCACTCCCAATCATTTCTCTTTCCAATACTTCCGAGTCGCAGACTCACCCTCTCATTTCGTATGCGGGATTCCGAATAGATCTCGAAATTCCGTCATTTCCTTCATGAGCCTCATAAGAGCAGTGGAAAGACGCAGAATTGAACCTTGAAATTCATGTTAATATTGAATTCATCGTCTTCTTGCACGTTTTTATGTAATCTGATACATTCTATTCCTTGCGACAAAGAAGCTAGAGAGCAGGCACCAGGTCAGATGAGAACATTCGGATAATAACCTACTGGATGGGAACCTAATAAGAGCGAGGGAACAACTGGTATGTAATAGAAAGAATATGTTCTCATCCAGTAGGTTATCATCCGAATGTTCTCATCCAACCTAGTGCTGGATAGCATATATGAAAAGCTCGTACGTGCGCAGTTCGTAGAACGATAGTTGAAGTTACTTATTGACCATTGTGGTAGGAAAGACGCAGTCGAGTTCGCGTAAAAGAAGAAGAAAACATTGACGAAAAAGTTAGAAATTATGTGAAGAACGAAAAATAATTGAGTTTCGAGAAAAAATGATAAAACATGTGTTTTTCGACGATTTGTGCAGAGTGATGGGCAAACGAGTGAGAAAGGTGTGTTGGGCCAATGGCCAACACAGGAGAGCGCGTGAGAGGGAAAACAAACCTTATCAGGCCACAGCATAACGTTCGACGATAACACGGAATCACACAGGTAAAAATACGATAAGGAAGAAGAGTAAGAAGTAGTCAGCTGTGCACGCACGAAGAATGAGGTGAAGAAATGATAATCAGGTGGTGATGCATTGGTAGCACTAGGAATGATGAGAACATTCGGATGAGAACCTACATCACCATTTGCATATTCCGTCTATTGCAAAAAAAGTAGTTCTATCGCTAGTATTAGGTGCTCATCGAGTAGGTTATCATCCGAATGTTCTCATTCGACCTAGTGCCGCAGTGGGAGTCGTTGACCAACGACAAGCAGATGTTGAACGCTCCACGTTGTGCATTCAAATCTTCTTTAATAGGGTCGGGTACAGTGAGACCTAGGAACTTCTTGGATATCTGGTCAAGAACAACAGCTCGCATTGGCAATATTTGGTGGGAAATGAGAATTGTAGGGATAGGCTACCCTGTGAACGAAGGCAGGGCCAGATATCCAAGAAGTGCCGAGACGTATTCGTTGAATATGCTGGTCAAGCTAGACAGCCACTCATGAATGTTACTACCAATTTTATCGCGTAGGAACGAGCTTGGTTGAGCGGTGATCGAATACCCGCCCCTATAGCACCCGATTTTTAATGAAATCTGCCATAGTCATCCCAACATTGCCCTGTTTGTCAGTTCTGTCAAGGTCCACCAATCTGTAAAATTAACAACATTTATCATTCAACAATAATGGCATATCTGCAGGTTTTATAACATTTTCCAATGGACAGATGGAAATGAGCAATCATCGAAGAGAATTTCCAAAGCTTAGATTTAGAAAGGGACAAAGGCGGCCAGCTCACCATTACACAGTACGTATAGTGATCCTGGACCGGCATAAAGAAATACTTATCCAGTCGCTTGAGTCAGATCGAGACAAAAGGGCTGGTCAGGGTTATACTCCGGCAAAATGCCGACGTGACACATCTGTCGGTCTTATCGAGCAGGGCCAGTCCTTACTATGAATCGTGTAGAGAGCGTCCACGGGGTTGTCAGGAGTGGAAACACTGCAACTGCGGCAGCTTGATTTTTCTCATTTTTTTGATATTTGTCAAAAAAATCGAAGGAAACATTGTTTGATCAAATACGATATATGTACCTTGTCAGTAGATAATGTCGATGCATGGATTCTTGCTTGTGCGAGGAAAGTGGTTGAGTTGGGGTAGGCAACTGGAAAGAAAGATAAACTCCGCGGTTACGAAACATAACGCACGAAAACACGCAATGAACGGAGCACGATCGCGAGATAAGCACCGAATAGTTATCAGTGGATAATAAGGGATAAACATGGATGAAGATAGGGAATGCTCGCTGAATGCTATGAAACGCATTAAATCACGAATAATTGCTGTGCTTCGATGATTTCTCACAGAAAACGGTTTTGTGGACTGCGAACGCTAAGAACACTAGACGATTCGCTCATTCCATCAACACCACGGCACACTACTATGGAGAGTGAGCAAGTGGTCAGTTGGCCCCAGAGGCAAGCGAGAGAGGAAGAGAGAATCGATGGACAACCCACAGTGAGGGAACAGATGGGAGAGAGAGAATGGAGAAGAGGGTGGAAGAGACGAGTAAATAGTGACCAGATGTCAACAACCAGACTTGCAGTGAAGGCAGTAATGACGAGGCTCACTCACGCTCGGATACGTTGGGAGAGTCTTCATCTTTCACATTCTGGCGGACACAATAAACAGGCATGATAGAGAGCTGAGAAGAAGAGGAAGATGGGCGCAGTAAACAAGTAAGCAGCGAACGCAGTAGCATCGATGCTTGCCCATTTCTGTCTAAACCCAATGCTGCTCTAGCATTCGTTCAGTTCTGCACCAATCTCAATTATCACTGAGGCACAATACTGGATGGGCAATCACTTCAACATCCTTTATCATATCACAATCGAAATAGTCGTTTGTTCTATGAACTTTTGGGTTTCGTCTAACTGAGTACATCGGATGATCGTGACAGCTTTCTCGTAATTAGAGCAACGAACAGTCACGGGCTGGGACCACGAATCAATTATTAGCAGGATGCGTCTTGATTGATCCTCGGCACAGAACCATCGAGATTGGATCCTTGTCGATCAGAATCGGCCATGCCGAGTAGAATTCATCTCCGTGGAAGCAAGCCAGATCATTGGACCGTCTTTCGAGATCGTATCTCTTTCCTCATTATATGGCGTTGAGGGCGCTGCAAGTGGAAACAATGTTGATTCCGGTGGTTGATGCATGCACCTACCGTAAATTGTCCACAATTCTAAAGTAAGGGTATCTATCGCGTATTTTTCCTAAATCTTAAATGCTCTCATCGAATAAACATGGTAGACTTTAAAGAAGAATCAGATTACGAACCTTCTTGTGAAGAATTGCTGTCCAGGATGTCTGATGGCGAGTGATGCACTGTGAAGTTGGGGTAGGCAACTGAAATAGAGATGACTGCTTCACTTTTTTTCAACATGTGAGACTCGACGAAAACGGAAATCTCGGAGGATAATGGAACAAATTGCGGAATTTCGAGAACGCGAGGCAGACAACTATCAAGGAGAGTCGGAATCTTCGACATTTCTAGAAATTGGCGAGGGGAACAGAGTGGTCCCTCGTGTTGTTCCCCGAGACGAGAGGGGGAGGCGAAACCGATGGCCAACAGGAGTGAGGGAACCGAAGGGAGACGAGAGAGACGAGAGACGGATGAGACTAGCCAGCCGGAGTAAACAAGGCAAGCAGCGAACGCGATAGCGTGCTCTCTATTGTCGTTCTGACCAACTACGATACTCTCGAAATTAGACATTTTCTCTCAAGTCTCTCTTTTATTTCCATGGACGGTAAGCCCAGTACAAAGTGAGCAGAAATTTGAGGAGAGAGCTCGCGAGCATACATCCCACAAATTATCCCGACAATGTCCGATGTTTCAACTTGTTGAATCGACTTTATTTATCATTTCACAATTAGTATATTTTGGATTATACGCATTTACAATTAGTGTTAATGGCATAGAGTCTAATTGATCTCGAACTGGTAAAAACGATCATTTTCGGATGACAGTGTCAGACGGGAACCTATTCTCTTGGGGGTGGCCATGATCAAGCAGGTCGAGGACTGTTCATCTTCGAGGATGATCCATTTTTTGCTGTAACTGATGGCGATCTAGGCATGACCTTGAGGGAAGAGCACTGCAAATAAGGAATGCGGTTGTTGATCTATGCACCTAATCGCAATTAATGTCTCATTGGTATGAAAGATTACGGCCTGGGTGTAGGCATAAGTAGATATTCTAATGACGGATACACAATGTGCACTCGGAAAAAGAAAGAGTCGGGCGAAAAATAGAGAAAAATTGAATGCAAACCTTTCTTGAGAAGAATTTATTCAAAGCAGCGCCATTGTATGATAATACACCATCGAGTTGAGGTAGGCAACTGTAAAGGGTACGTTTGAAATCGACATTGAATGGGGAAAAACACGCGAACAAAACGGTATGTGAAGAAATTTATTGGTGGCCTTGCGGTGGCTGAAAGAAGTTCTTGGCGAGAAATCGAAGCAAAGGAAGGAGGATAAGGAAGGAGGATAATCGCGCCCCGAATGAGAGTGGCAATCAATGGGCAGATAGAGAGGGACGAGGGAAGGGACGAGAGAACGGAAGGGAGAGGAGAAGGAGAGGGAGAGAGCAGAGTGACCAGTGTAATTAGGGCAGAGACGAAGACGGAGGGTGGCAGGAAAGAGAAGAGAGAGAGGTTATGGACGATGCAAATGTCCGCCTCTCTCGTTTTCAAAACCATTTCGTGGAACATCGCAATAGGACAGACGGAATTCAATAGAGTCCGTGATTGAGGAACAGGGCTGACCGAATAGTATAAATATAATACATCGTTGTTTCTTCCGTCCCCGGAGATGCTTAACGAATGCATATCACTCGTGGCACCTGGCAATCGATTTCGAATGACAATTCTTGGGAATAGGCCAAAAACGATGAAGTACCGGTTTTGGGCACCTCTAAGGACTAGCAGTCCTCAAAGTCACGTTGTCCTATCTTCGTTCTGGGGCTGCCTACATCTCGCCGTCTTTTATTCGACCAACCTGCCATTACAATTGGCCTGGCCGAGGTGCGCTACAAGATAGTTCGTCTTACGGATTTTATCATCTTGCACACAGTGTTTACAGGTTTCAAAACCAATACAAGGATAAACGTGAATCACGTGGAAATTGGATATTTCATTAGGATTTTCCTCGCTAACGTAGATTGGAAGCTCGGGGTTGTTCGCTCGATGGTGCGCCTGAAATGGTAGCATCCAAAATGTGTAATATCCTGATGTGTATCCTATATCTGATGCAATATCCTGATGTATCCTGATGAATATCCTGATGCTGATGTGTAATATCCAAAAAGCTGGAGCAGAGGTCGACAAATGATTCCGTATTGAAGATCTTGCTACCTCAATTCACTTAAGAACGTTGCAATCGCGGACGTACCGCACCGCACCGCACGAAGGAAGTTATGGCTGAAAACAGATGAAATGCCTCAACCACAAGTTTAGACGTTTCGAAACTTACCGTAAGGCTATTTTGATCAGATAATTGACTAGAGTGAAATTGAAAACATGAATCTGATCACGGACCTGCCTTGTGAAGAATTGTTGTCGACAGTTGCACTGTGTGATGAAGCACACTGATGAGTTGGAGTAGGCAACTGTAAAGTGAATTGAGAAAAAACGATCAATTGGACGATGGTTTACGAGCAGAGAAATACGCGTTGTGTTTTCGAAGAGATCCAGTTTACCATTGCGAAAATAGTGACATACTAATAGAAATTCGAGCAAGAGAGAGTGGTCAAGCGTGTTGATCCCTGAGGCATCGAGAATCAATGGACACTTGAAGAGACGAGGGACCAAAATTATACGTGTGAAGTGTAATTGCTGCACGAGAAACGATAATGCACGATGTAAACCATGAGTGGCCGGGATGGGCCTCAAAGCAGACATGGAGAACGAATATAGTGAGACTGAATGAACAGATGGACTGGCTAGGAGGCTGAAGGAGGAGGAGAGGGGAGATTAGATTGACCAGTCTGCCTCATTAGCGCACATAACGAGAGGGAGGGTAGATGAGGGATGAGGGAAGGATGCTAGAATCGCTTGTAACGATAGAAGGGATGAGGAGATTAGATTATCCCGCAGCCTCATTAGGACACATAACGAGAGAGAGGGTGGCAGGAAGAAGCTACACAAGGAGTAGCGGAGGAGAAGCTTGCGCGGCTTCCGAGGAAGAATGAAAGAGATCAGTCTAAATGAGCACACATAACGAGGGGGACGGTAGCAGGAAGAAGCTACACAATCTGTAGAGTAGGAGGATCTTGCGCGGGGTTCCGATGAGAAATAAATGAGATCAGTCATATTGAGGTCATAACAAGAGGGAGGGTGGCAGGATGGAGAAGTGGGGAAGGAGAAGTGTCACAATTAGCAGATCAGGAGAGAAGAGTCAGTAGAATAGGTACTCCCACTGAAGAATGAATGAGACTAGTCTGATGAGGGACGGGTTTCAAGAAGAAGCGACAGATGCAATCGGAAGATGCAGTCGATGGATGGAGGGAAGTCAATTTGCAGAGCTGCGCAGTGGGAAGGCATGGAAGCTGATTTATGTTGGAAATTTGAGAAAGATCCTACTGTTCGCTCGATCATTGCACGGGTCGAGTCGAATGTTCAACAACAATTCCCTCTTCATCGGCGTTTCACCACCGTTTTTCACGTTCTATTTCACAAGCAGATCATGAACACGTCAACTATTCTCCAGTTATTAACCATTCTTTACACACCAGTGCATAAATATTCCGAGATATGGATCGAATAAATGCCTTTATTGTATCATTCACAGTTCGAAAAAAAGACAATTGAAATCGTGCGGGCGTGGGAGTACTTCTGACATGAACAAGTCAAGTATGATCTGGAAAAAGCCAGCACAACCTTAGATTTAATCTTTCTTTACATCAAAATTAAATCAAAGGTTCATGACTCCTTCTTCTTTTCCTATTCCGACGATTCGAGTGACGTCAGTGAACTGTATCCGTCGTTATATAGAACTCCACTGGTATCATGAATTGGTATGGTGGTAAGTTCTCCACATCAAAGTTGCATTCGGTCCCTGAGATGACTCGTTTCAACGGAGAGCAGCGGAAACGGGTACCTTTGCGTTTTGAAGTATTCATACAGATGATCGTTGTTTGGTGTGAGAGAAAAGCTGAGTTGGTGTAGGCAACTGAAATAATCTGTGTTGAATCGAAAAAATACACGAAGCAAAAAGATCCACAAAGAATCGGAACGGCGGAGAATTCATTATTGAGAACGCGCCTATGCTATCTTACAAAGACTGAGTGAAGTGAAGACGCGATGCCGATGCTGTCAACAAAATGGACGATAAACACGGGGTGCGGTAAAGAGAATTGCAGTCAGCCTGGGGCAGCTAGCCAGAGTTGTTTGCAGGAAGTAAGGGAACAACGAGGAAAACAGTTGAGACGCAGCGAGTGGAATGACCAGCAGGCGTAAATAAGGCGGAGGAGCGAAAGTGCTCTCTCTATTCTTCTCGATCTCTCGTTGCTCTGTCCGACTAGAGAGTGAGAGAGATGGAGAGATCGGGAGCGTTACTAGATGGACGAGTCATTTTTGATCCCGATCTCGTTTTGTCTTATTTTTGATCTCGTTACCAAAATGAAAATGACTAAAACGAGGTGTCGAAACAGTGGTGCTGACGAGTTCTGTATAACTTGTGAGTGTTGTGAGAGAAAACAAGTGTCTTTTGTTCATTCTAACGGTCAGAAAATCACATCATATCATCTTCTTTATCAACCATTTCAAGCAAATTCATACAAGGATATGTAATTTCTTCGCTCAGTGAGCGTGGCAATGATATTGGGTAGTCTAGTTCAATTTGGAAGAATCCTGAAATACACATCCGCTCTTGCATTGTGCACCAGAGAGTATTGAGTTTTTCTCCACTCTCTCCTCCTACTATTTATCATTTATCATACTCTAAACCATTGAAGGAGGGTTATTCTCCAACCTTCAGGCAAAATCTTCAAAGGGTCTTCCGGAGAACTAGACAAGTACCAAATATTTCAGATAGTAGACTGACCGGCATATTATCCGGCAAAGTAGAATGCGATCAATAATTGGAGAGGATCTGAACAATGAGAAGCATTCTTTGCATATTTCCTCTCCTAGCACTAGGCAACAACCACTGTTTTTCATAGAGTTCATCAGCGAAATGGGAAGGAAAAGGATGTCAAATGGTAAATGCGTACCTTCTTTCTGAAAATAATGT
Organism: Pristionchus japonicus; assembly: GCA_900490845.1. Lineage (NCBI taxonomy): Eukaryota > Metazoa > Nematoda > Chromadorea > Rhabditida > Neodiplogasteridae > Pristionchus > Pristionchus japonicus. The sequence goes on along the minus strand of LS515070.1, from coordinate 164,811 downwards.
CCATGAAATGGTAAGTGCGAGTTGATGTAGGCAACTGCAAAAAAGAGAATCGAAATCGAATCAGGTGGAAAAGGGAATAAACAAGGAATTACTGGTAGAAACGGGTGTTTTTGGGGGTTTCTCATAGGCGATACGAGGAGAAAGCTAATCAAAGCAAGCAAAGTGAGAACGGGTCGTATTGTTAGTCCGAAGCAACTCCGTCAGCGAAAACAGAACAAGCAAAGTAGAGTGGGCACGCGGTTTCCTGTGGCGAGAGGCGGAATCGATGCCCAACAGGAGTGAGGGAACGGCGGCTGAGCGAGAAACGAGAAAGCGAGAAAAATGGCCAGCAGGCGTAAACAAGGCTAGCAGCGACGAAGCAGCGTGCCCTCTCGAGCCTGCCTGTTCCGTCGTTGTTCTGACCTGCGAGAGAGTATGTGAGATAGACTCGCTATTCTCTCTGTTGTACGACTCTTGAGTGTTCCATCGCCGTTCTGACTATCCAGAATTTGAACATTTGGGCAGAAGATCCCTCAACCACCGCCAATTCTTGCAGTCCCACTTTAATTGCCATGATCAGATAACCCCATCGACACCATGCATTATCTTATTTCAGTGCTCTCAGCTAAAATGCAACTTATCACACACTTTATCGGGTCTCAAAATTAATAATATCAATACAATGATGAATGGTATCTGCTTGACGTCTCTACATGACCGTAGTGATGATGGGTTGTGGTAAAACTCCGACTGAATGCAGTCTGAAACGAGCATGTTTCTGCGACGTACAAATCAATTTTCGGGGCTTGTGGAGTTCTCCGAAAGTATGGATGTGTTTCACCCATTCCATAAATTACATTGCCTAACGCAGGGTTGATAATTGGGGAAGAATGGAGGATCGACACTTCAGATGAACTCTGGATGAGCACCTAGTGAGGGCGAGAGAACAAGTAATAGATAGAATGTAGAATGTGCGTAGGTTATCATCCGAATGTTCTCATCCGACCTTGTGCCCAGCGTATTGCAGAATGCATTGCAGAATGAGAGACTACTATATTCTTAGCAATCGACTAACTTACTGAAGTAGTGTTAATCATGAGACATTATGGTCCATGCGAGGTCAGCTCAATCCAGTAATGTGTGAGCGTCTCTTCGACTGAGGAATCTGAAACATGAACGCGAATGATATCCCGGTCAATTGCTGGAGCTTAGCACTTGGAGGCAACAATAGAGAGAAATACACACCTGTTTGGCTGGAATTGTCGAGTGGTGAAGCTCTACTTTGCGAGAAGAGAAGTTGTTGAGTTGGTGTAGGCAACTGATGGTAAATGAGACTCTCGATAATGGTCGAAACTCGTAAAATACATAGAAGAAAGTCCATACGCGCTGTGAAACATGGACGGTGAAAAAGACGGAGAAAAATGTATCATGCTAACGGGAAGAGTGGTCACGCGCATTTCGACTATGTGATTGACAGTAACCTGGGAAAGCTTCGTATAGAGTAACAGGAAATGCACGGCTATCGCCAGTGAACAATTGGAACAGACAGGGCCCGCGCGTTGTGCCCTGAGGCGAAAATAGAAAGCGTAGCGAGTAAGAGGGAGGGGGGCAGTTGGCCCGAAGTGAGGCGGAATCGATAGACTGCAGCAGCGAAAGGGGGGGGAGGCATATGGAAGAGACAGAGAGGTCGGGAGAGCGTGAACAACGCAAGCAGAGAACGATATATTAGCACGACCCTCTCGATTCTTTGTCCTCTCTCATGGCTAGGACAAGCAGGCATTTCCTTCATTACTTCCTTATCGTTTCGGTAGCGTACATAGACAAAGAACCCCTGTAGCTAGATAAAATCTGATAATACATCCATTGCCCTTGAATTGTACTTCGAGGGTTAAAATCGTAAAGAGAAAGTTTTATTTTCATTATAATTCACATAAATTTCAAGAAGAACGATCAGTGGAGGTGGGACTGGACATCATGAATTCATCGTTCTAGGTACGGACGATTTGATAACTTGATAGACAGCGGCCGCTATATATCTCATCGATGTCCTTCTCGTTCGGTCCTGTAATAAGAGTTTGGAGTCTTTGGTCTGGTTTCTTCCAGGGTTTCGAAAAGAAACTCATTTGATTGAGTTTCGAATGCGATTTCGTAATATCGAACTTTCAGCACGTATGTATTCTCAAGCCAACCAAAACAGTCATTCATGTATCCCTAGGAGAAAATGGGAATTTGTACCTTTCATCATGAAATTGTTGTTGATGGATTCTGTATTGTGCGATAAACGCAACAGTCGAGTTGGTGTAGGCAACTGAAAGGCATGAAATCACAACTAAATGAGATGAAACACTAAAAAAGTCTGTACGGCGACAGAAATGCCGAATGCCTAGACTCGATGCATTTATTTGCAAAAAGGAAGAAAAGTGAACTAGAGTTGAGCTTTCCCACCAAAATAGTAACCAAAACCGGAAAGTTCGTGACAAATAAGGACAGCAAAAAGAGAGTGGCCAGTTTTCCATGAGGGCTTATCAACAAGAAAGAGAAAAATAATAACTACGATTCTGAATTCTGTTTTCCTGGAACCTTGTCCAACACGCAACGAGAAAAGACGAGCAATAGAGGGCAAGGAAGACGGAGAAGATTGGTCACGCGAGGCCCTGAGGCGAGAGTGAGGGAGGGAGAATCGATGAACGACCGCAGTGAGGGAACAGCAGGGAGAGACGGAGGGATAAGGGAGAGCGTGGAGCGTCCAGATGGCGTAAACAAGGCGCACAGGGAACCCAATTGTGGCAATGAGCTCTCTTGTCGCTCCGGCCTGGGATGGTATGCATTTTCCATGTAGTTTTGACAGAAACCGGCAACAGCGGTTCTCTGTAGGTGCACAGTCGGAAACTGTCTACAATCAAATAGGCTTTTAGACATTTTGAGAGTTAAGAGAGTTAATATTTTTAGATTTTGAGAGAAAGTTTTATTGGAAATACATCAACAACATTTCAAAGACAATGCGAGAAGAATTGTTACGTGTGATCATGTATCCCTCGATCCCAGGATCTGGGGATGATGCTTGACAGGCTGCGGACGTTAGAAATTCTCCTATGTTCTTCCCACTGGCTCCTGCAATATAAAGGGTTTGAGAACGTGCGCTTCGGTCATCCTAACACAGGTTTGGTCAGCAGAATTGACAACCAGAGCAGACATACATGTCGATTCGTTGGGTGTCATTGACTAGAAGAGCTTTTTTGCAAGATAGTGCCTTGTGTGAAAGTCAGATACTCTACACTTTGACCGGTCAGAGAGGATATAGTGCATGCAGAATGAGAAGAGAGTACGCACCATTCAATTCCAGACTGGACCAGCCGATTGTGATGTTGGTCAATCAAAATGAAATACCTAACTCGTAGTCGATGACTTCTTAACGTACGGTAACTGCAGTTGTAGAGTTGGGGTAGGCAACTGAAAATAGAGAATCGAAATAGAACGACGTGAAAAAAGACTTTCAAACGTACTCAAAACAACAAGAGCACAAGTTCGCGGCGAAATTTAAAACTTTCTGAAAGAGAGGGCGCGAGGGAACATAGATAAGAGGCAGTTGGGTCTTTGGGGCGGCAGAACAAGTAAGAAGAGCAGTCAGTTGGCCCCTGAGGGAGAATCGGTCAGCAACAAGAGTTAGGGAACGGAAGGGAGAGAGGGAGAGGATGAAAGGGAGGGAGAGGAAGAGAGGGAGACGATTGATCAGCTGTCGTAAACAAGAAGCAGCGAACGCCGTAATGAGTAGTGACGATGAGCTCTCTCAATTCTACGCGTCTGACTGAGTTGAGCATAGCGAAATAACAAGGCCGTCCCTCAACTGCTGTTCTGAATGGAGGGCAGATGCAAGTATGGCCACAAACCTCGTCTCTTCGGTAACATTCTCACATCTTTTACTATCATCGCATGCTTTGTGTCCTGCTAGCTTGGCCCAATTAATAAACTTTATTCTCACATTTACTCATTTTCATTTACTCGTATAATTATGATGTGGATAATATCCATTGTGTGCGTGCGTGGTCTTGAATGTGCTCCATTATCACGTTGAACTCAGCCAGATCTAACGATGAAATGGCTCCATTGTCTAAAAATGATCATCATCGCTAGAAGACATCGGTTGTTTCTTTGAGAAACGTAGTAGGAGGAACTCTGCAAATCACAATTTTCGGGTTTTCTGGTTCTGACTATGCTTCACAGTGATAAACTAGAAGCCATTAGCCATATCAGAGGGCAGCAGTATTAGGAACGAGATTCGAGATACTCACTTCTTTCAAGTATTCGCCGAAAGATTCTTGATTGTACGTGGGATAGCCTCGATCGAGTTGATGCAGGCAACTGAAATCAAAAGCGTGAACTCGAATATGAATGAAATTCACGAAAATCACTCTAAAAGGAGTAAGGAATGATGAATTCTGAGCGTTTTATCAGGAGTGTGAGGAACGGGTTGATAGCACGCTGTTATCATTCTGATGAATAAATGGTATATTAACAAAGACAACATCGAAGATAACACGGCAAATAATCAGATAGGGGAAATTCAGAAGGTAGGATTGAAGGAGCTGAGATCGATCAGTCAGTGTGGGCAAGACTAAGAAATGACGAGACTGGAACTTTTCGAGTAGAGTTCGGGCAGCAAGAGTCGCTGCCCTCATTTCATACACAGTAGCATTGAATGAGAGATTGTAGAATGGAGAGAGTGTAGTCTTGCTTTCCGTGCTCTGTTTCTGACGCGAATCAAATTGTAATTGTAAGCACCGATGCGAACGCAATATGCAACTGCTGGTCTTCAATTTTATCATCTTCGAATGCATAGAACAAGGGGATGCACGACATATCAGGGTGCGCAACACACATGGTCTGAGAAGCTAGGCTTTAGAAAGTCTAGAACTGTTAATAGACGAGATAAGTCGATAAATCAGGTGAACGCGATACATCAACAATCAACCATTAAAGTCTTTTTGTCCATTGTGATACTCATCGGCTTGACTGACGCGTCGCGGGCGCCGACGCGTCCGGGAGCAACGCAGCGCGCTTGCCAGTGAGGCATTTCTCGGTGTCTGAAAGCTGTGCTTTCATTAGAGAATCCTTCCGAGAATTGATCTGGTTGAAATGCTGGCACTTGTCTAGTTCTCCAGAAGAATGGTTGAGTTTCACTCATTCCTAATAAGAAATTTCCAAGCGCAGGGTTGGTGGTCGGGGATGGATGGAGATTAGGTACCCTTCCGGCGAATTAGACAAGTACCGAAATGCTCACCTCTCGATTTCAATCTGCTTTCACTTCTCTCGCATTCACTTGTATCTCCACTTGCGAATCGTGCATAGTCGAGTCGGAGTAGGCAACTGGAATCAAAATATAACATTGATCATAGTTTTCCGGAAGCTGTATATCAACGATAAGCGATAATATGAAATGGTGACAGGGTTGAATGGAATGTTAGGACTGGGAAATGGGAAAACAGTTGCGCATTTGCGTCGGCGACTGGACACAATTGACAGTTCGAATGTTACTGGTCAATCGGGATAATTGGGGAAAAGGTTTTTTGACGCCTAGAGTCGATTCTGAGTTTAGTTAGAATTTGACTTGAAAATATCACAAAACATTGAAAAATAGGCGAAATTAGCTTGTGAAGAGAAGTGAAATTAGCTAGTGAGTGAGCTAATTTACTAATTTAATAGCGATCGTGTGCGATTGAATGAATCGATGAAGTGTGAAGCGAAGATAAGCGATAGGGAGAAGTATGAGTAGAGAAGGAAAAAGAATAACGGAGAAGGGAGTTCACTTTCACTTTCCCGTTCACCGTGCGAAATGCTCGGAAGAATTGAGAGAACTTCCTTTTTAGGTCAACATCCATTTGAAAGATGCACTGGAAATGCGTGGAACAGGCACAATCATACGAGAAAGGAATCGTTCTGTTTCCTTATCGTTTGCTGTGTGCGTATTCATAGTACATTGCCACTTGATATCATTCGATTTCATCTCATTTCAAGTGTTAAGAGACTGTCTCCGTAAAAATTTACCATTTCGCCACTTTTCCGGACATCTCCCTAGCCCAAAGATCCAGCCCTTCTCACTACCATGGCATGAGAGGGTCTGGGCCCCTGATCGATGAACTGGTGGTTTTGGGATTCCTCGCCGCGTGTGTGGTGCGCCATGTGCGCGCGAAGTTCAAAAAATCGATTTTCATATCTTCTCAGCCGGAAAAGCTAGACTCGAAATTCTTTTTGCATTGTATTAGTGAGCTCAAATGAACAAACTTTCACATGGAAAGTTTTGTGAGCTTCGATTCCAGAGGCTTTTTTTCATGTCCAAAAATCATTTTTCCTCCAGTTTCCCTACGTTTTCGAGAAGGGGGCAAGGTCCCACATAGCACACAGTGTGCCTCCCATGCATATGAACATGTTCCACCACATTTGACAGAATTCGGTTTTACTCCACCCCCCACTTTTGATTCCCGAAGTTGGCGTACTGCCTAACTCCAAATGGCGGAAACGTAGCTTTCACCAAATGCATACGTGTGCTAAAATGGACAGGGCCTAAATGTGCTAACTTCGAAGTTTGGGGATGATTGAAGCACTTTGAGTATTTTTCCGGAGGCGATTTTGTCGTCAAGAACCATGACCCGGGGTTCATGGGTGCACTCTGAGCCTTGCAACCATGTACCCCGGGTCATGGTCCTAAATCGAGTTGGTGGGGATCCTGAAGTAACATAGCTCATCGCATACTACAGTGCCACACATACTACCGTAGCCCGCTATACCGTGCTCTGTTCAATCGTGAACTGACTTTTATTCGAAAATGTGTTTTCACGTTGTTTGTTCGGTTCTTTGGCATTAGATTGCACTCAAATTGCTTTATTTTTTTATCAAGTGCTAGCTTATGAGCCACTCAAATGTTCAAAGTTATTTCCATATTTTTCCAAGAAACGTTTCTTGTGAAAACTCTCCGAAGAGACATTGAAACACATTTTTGAATAAAAGTCAGTTCACGATTGAACAGAGCACGGTATAGCGGGATACGGTAGTATGTGTGGCACTGTAGTATGCGATGAGGTATGTTACTTCAGGATCCCCACCAACTCGATTTTGGACCATGACCCGGGGTTCATGGTTGCGAGGTGCAGACTGCACCCATGAACCCCGGGTCATGGTTCTTGACGACAAAATCGCCTCCGGAAAAATACTCAAAGTGCTTCAATCATCCCCAAACTTCGAAGTTAACACATTTAGGCCCTGACCATTCTAGCACACGTATGCATTTGGTGAAAGCTACGTTTCCGCCTTTTGGAGTTAGGCAGTACGCCAACTTCGGGAATCAAAAGTGGGGGGTGGAGTAAAACCGAATTCTGTCAAATGTGGTGGAACATGTTCATGTGCATGGGAGGCACACTGTGTGCTATGTGGGACCTTGCCCCCCTCTCGAAAACGTAGGGAAACTGGAGGAAAAATGATTTTTGGACATGAAAAAAAGCCTCTGGAATCGAAGCTCACAAAACTTTCCATGTGAAAGTTTGTTCATTTGAGCTCACTAACACAATGCAAAAAGAATTTCGAGTCTAGCTTGTCCGGCTGAGAAGATATGAAAATCGATTTTTTGAACTTCGCGCGCACATGGCGCACCACACACGCGGCGAGGAATCCCAAAACCACCAGTTCATCGATCAGGGGCCCAGACCCTCTCATGCCATGGTAGTGAGAAGGGCTGGATCTTTGGGCTAGGGAGATGTCCGCGGGATGCTGACTTTTTACCGAGACAGTCTCTTAAAAGTGAGCAGTAAAAGAATGAGATGCGAGATGAAGGAATAATGCGAACTTCGTGGAGATTTCCATCCTTCGAAAGCGAATGTGCTCGTTCAAATTCCCCAATTGTGGTTCGAAGAAGCAAATACCAGGCAGAGAATTGTGCTATTCCTTTTTCAGAATATTAGAGAGCTCTTCGAGAATCTTTCATTGAACCGATTCTGCATACAGATGCGAACGCAATATGCAACTGCTGGTCTTCAATTTTATCATCATCGAATGCATAGAATAAGGGGATGCACGACATATGAGAAGCTAGGCTTTGTAGAAAGAAGCTAGGCTTTGTAGAAAAAATCACAATACATCAATCGGAAGTGGAGCTATCCGGGTCAAATCAACCATTGAGACGGGGAAGACTTGCACAATGGGCTCATGCTATCCATTTTGGTTCTTGTCGGCCGACCGCGTCACCGCAAGCGTCGCCAGCGCCGACGCGTCCAGGAGCGAGGCGGCGTGCTAGAAAGTGAGGGATTTATCGGCATCTGCAACAGAACACTTCCGAGAACATCTCTGGTCACAATTCTCACCTCTCGATTTCATTCTGCTTTCACTTCTGGAGCTTCACCTTGCTTCTCCACTTGCGCATTATGCATAGTCGAGTAGGAGTAGGCGACTGAAACGGTCATAATTGAGCATTGAGCAGTACTTTCCAGAACCAGCAGAGTAACGGGAAGTGAGAATGTGAAAAGGGGACGCTGTTAGTAGGCGACTGGAAAAATAGCAATTGGCACTTCGAATGTGACGGATGATCGGGGAAAACGTTAAAATACGCCGAGAATCGATTTTGAGTAAAGTTAGATTTTGACTTGAAAGCATCAAAACATTGAAATGAGCAAGGGGAGAGAAGAGCAATGAGAGTCGTGTGAGAGGGTATGAATAGTGCGACACTGTGGAGGTTAGAGAAGTGATGGGGAGATAAGTAGAGAAATAAAATTAACAAGAAGGAGGAGAAAACTTTCCCTTTCACTGTGTGAGATGAACTGAAGAATTAGAGAGAACGTTCTCCTTTTTTAGGTCAAACGCCTTAAATAGAGCTGATTTAGAGCGGAGATTCGCTGGAAAATGAAAGGGGAGCGGTGGAAGTGGGTTTTGTTCAATTCTTATCGAATTCGACTCACGTGAAGATCACTCGGAAACGCCAACCCTATGAGAAAGAATCATTATATCCTTATCATTTGTAGTCTGTCTATTCATAGTACATGCCCACTTGCAATCTTTTGAATGCAACTGATTCCAAGTAGGAAGTGGGCTCTTCCATGATCGCAACATCTCCACATCACCATTTAGTATGCACTTGTGCTTTCAATTTTGCGTATTTAATCGTATTTATCAATTAATACATCAATATTACAATTATGGCACCGCTCACATCTCCATTATGGAAGAAGGAGGCTGATCTCTCTCACTTCTGTTCTTTATCTCCTCGAAGTATTATAAAATCTCATTGTTCAGCTCTAGTTCGGCAACGATTCTTCTACCGAGTAGCGGAGTTCATGAGTGCCTGCAGGAAATTCGTTGCATATACATAGCAAATCATCTAATTACAACTACGTTGGCTGTTTGGAACCCAGTGAATGCCACCGTACTTCATGCAAATGTCTTCTTACGGAGATAAAAAGGTAATGAGAAGTAAATTGCACGAGATATTTCGAGGTGTCTTTCGTTTACCGTAGAACTCTAGAAGGCACTTACCTTCAGCATTAGTTCATTTTTGCTGAGAAGGGATTCGAACATGTACCGCACAGTGTTCAGCCGAGTCGGGGTAGGCGACTGGAAACATATTCATTGGGACCACTGCATGGAGTCACATTGTCACAAAGCGAGAAAATATCACAGGAGTGCGGAAACATGTAGAAAGTGGGTAAGTGGAGAGAAAGAAGGAGTGAGTGATTGTGTGAGAGAAAATAAATCGATGGAGTGTGAAGGGATGCGGGGAGATAAGTGGAGAAAGAAAATGAAAAAAGTAGGTGAAGAAAAACTTTCCCTTTCACTGTGTGAAATGCTCTGACGAATTCGGGAGAACATTGTCCTTTTTAGGTCAATCGCCTAAAATAGAGCTGATTTAGAGCGGAGATTCGATGGAAAATAAATGGTAGAGAAGCAATTGAGAGGATTGTTTAGTTCGGTTTGTGTAAGGTCCCTGGTGTAAAAATCCTTGGAAAATGAGTGGCAAAGGGTTATTATTCGACTCATATGAAGATCCCTCGAAATTGTCTTCTCTGTGTGAAAATATCTTTTTTAGGCCAAACGCCTGAATTATTGCGGATTTAGACGAAGATTCGGAGAAATCTGAATTTATCGAATTCGACTCACGTAAAGATTACTCGGAAAGGCCAACTCTGTAATCCCTCTCTCCTGCTAATTCGTTCTGTGTTTTTTTCATAGAACATCCTTTTGATTTGACCTGATTCCAAGTGGAAAGTGAGACTGACTCAACGGAAGGTGAAGAGAGGAAGTAGGTGAAATATGGGATTTGGAGGGAAGATAAGAGTGACCTTTCAGTGTTTACGACGCTAATGAACGCATTCACTAGTTTTAGGAAGATTGAATGAAACAACAATTTCGCAGCGTCTCTCTTTTGTTTCTTGATAACCAAATCGACATTCCATGAACAGTACATCCTTTTCAGATAGACACTCAGAACTTATTATTCGACAATCTTTATCAATTACAATATCACTTATACGCTCCGATCATGCTTCCTTAAACTTGACGATTCGTGCTCGTGCTCCTCACAGGTCTTACTACCTCGAGTTTCCTCGAGACTTGCGCGACGCATACAGGAACCATGCCTGCAAAATGGGATCATTTCATGTTTCAATCCACCCTTTGCAATTCCAGCACTGAAATGTCGTTCGTAATCCTATTGCAGCTACTTGTAGGCAAATTTTGTATGGGTAATACGGATTCAATGCCAGAATGTCCCCGTTTGTGGAGCTACAAGCGTTTCCAATGCAGTTGCCATCGCACTCTCTTCCCCTGCCCTCCGACCCCTCATGATGCCATCGATAGAATGAGAGAGAGAGGGCCGAGACGGTTGACACCCAACTAGCCAAAGCGTAAATGCCACTTAATTTTGGTAAAAGACACGCAACTCGGAGATCTTCGTTTCGTGCGAAAAACGACTGATCGTCTTGTATTCGGAGGAGCAGAATAACCACAGACACAGCAAAGGACACAGTAAAGAAATTCCCCACCACTAGATTTTGAAAGTCAACGATGTGACTAGTCACTTACTATGTAAATTGACCGCTTTTGGGTGAGAGAGTACGCGGAATGAGGAGTGCGAGACGTTGAAGTGACTAGTGACATCGTTGTCTTTCAAAGTCTACCCACCACGTGCACACAACACGGGCGGTACAGCCATGCGCATAGGTCGCTGATTTCTCAGAACAGACTGAACGCTGAATTGGCTTGGGGGTGGCAAAGCCTTTACCTTTACCTAGAACATCCTGGACACTTACTGTCGGAACGCATTCCTTGATGCCGCGCACCGAATCCATTTTACCCTTGCCGTGATCGTACTCGTCAAATACCACGACCTTCAGATCGCGTAGATTGATCTGAATCACACCTGTCAGATGGGATAAACGAATTTCGAAACGGTGGATTCCTAGGTGGATTCCTACGGAAAATGCAAGATACAGAGAAGACACTGCAGGTAGTTAACTAATAATAATAATAATAATAATAATAATAATAATAATAATAATAATAATAATTTATTCATGTCAGGCGTTAACGCTCAGATAAGGATGGGGCGCCACTCTTCATTAGTTGCATTCCACCACACAGGTGGTTAACAAACAGAATCAGCTCACTGTTCACGTTGCTGACTGATTCGCATTTCCTTGGAATTTTCTTGGCTAGAGAATAATTCATGGTTCCGATGAGGGAACGATCGAGTCGAAGTAGGCGACTGAAACATATGAAATGAGCATTAGTTATAATTTTCCGGAACGGGATCAACGGGAAACGAGGATGTGAACTGGGGATTTCATGTAATGCTTTGACGGGAATTGTGAATAGAGTTGAACAGTCGAGTAGGCGACTGGAATGGGCATATTTGGAACTACGAAGGTTTTGATCGAATTCGAAACGACGAATAGAAGGGAAAGAATGCTCCTGGAGTTGGGTGCTAGCTCAAAAATTCGAAGGATAACCAGAAGATCAGGTAACACGCCGATTAACACGCCGAGAAAGGAGGGGGCGCAAGTGTGCAAGAAGGGAGTGAGTGATCGGGTGAGAGGGAAACAATCGATCTCTGGTATTGCTCTACTAGTAGTAGACCTACGATCTCTACTAATAGTACCCTAATTCGTAAACTAGTAGTAGAGCGACTAGGTGTACTAGTAGTGGATAGGCGCTTATAGGTGTGCTACTAGTAGATACGACTAGGTGTACTATTAGTGAGTGACCATGTTTCGTGTTCTCTCGTGTTTCTCACGTAATCGCGCTTATTTCTTTGTTTATTAAGCAAACTTAATAACAATACAAATACAATCAACGTGCGATAGGGTCCGAAATAGGCAGATCATCCCCGCGGTTGATAGGAAGACTGGAGATGAAGCGAACAACTTCTGAGATAAGGTAGATCAAAGGATGTAATGGATGGACAAACTCATCTTTTCAAACAGCTCCAGTGAAAAATTGAGGTGTAAAACGGAAGAATAGTTCAATTACATACATAGCGTCGAAGACGTTCTTCGGAAAGAAGCTCTGTAATTGAATACATGATCACAATATCGCGACATTGACACAGAGATCACAAGTCTGTTGTAAGAAGGCGCGTAGAGGAAAATGAAGATAGATGAAACAAAACAGATGCAGACAACAGATGAAACAAAAAATCGATTAATTTGAAACAGTTAGATAAATCGCGACACCTGGAGCATGCCATCTGCACTCCAGCTGCGCGAACTCTTTTTCGTTAGCGTATCTGCTGAGCTAGGTCTACTAGTAGTGGACCTTATTAGGTGTACTACTAGTGGTTCTTCGCTTCCCCACCCACGAGTTCCCTTATAGGTGTACTACTAGTAATCGGCCCAGAGCGCCTCGCTATTAGGTGTCCTATTAGTAGAGCAATACCAGAGATGGAGCGCGGAGGGAAGGGAGATGGAATTGAGATGAAAAGAGAGGAGTGAGATAAAAAAAGAGGAAGTGCGCTCCACCCCTTTCCTAGAGTGTGAGCACCTGACTTGGAAAGTGATTAGAGTTAGTGGAATGACCAAATACTGTAGACGGGAGAAAGAGAGGGGAGAGAAGGGTAGTGAGTAGAAAAAGGATGGAAGAGTGAAGGTGTGGGAGTTGTTGAAAATGATGGATGTGTATGGCGCTATCTGAAATACTTGGGAAGTTCTCGTCCTAGTTAATTTATCACTGTCATTCCTTATCGAAACACCCCATAATGAACCATGCAAGTTGGGCTTTGAATCGGCTGATTCCAGTTTTATCGATTAGTAAACATCAATAATACAATTATGGCATCTGTATTGATGATGTTCTCAACTCAGTCCTTAGCATCATAAATGCGAGCAAGAAGATTCGTGCGAGTGGTCCTCACTGTCAAGTGCATGGCCTTTCTCGAGAATTCGTCTGCGGAGTCATAGTTGATTAGAGTCTGCAAAATCACTTCGTTAGAATTGTATACCGGAGAACGCTAGATAGCTTACTTGCTAAGTTTCTCGAAAGAGTGTCTGTTCCATTCATCGTGTCGGAGATTACAGTCCGGTTGGATCCCTACGTGAAAACTGGACGCCCCGGGCATCCCCGGGTGTCCCCCCGTGTCCCCTGGCCTTCCCATGACTCGGGGAGTGAAATAATTGCATCGAATTGTGTAAATTTGAACTGCACAGGTGATCGCCCATCGATTCATGCCAACAACAAAATTTAAAACATCCTGGTTAATTAACTATAATTAATTTTAGTAAATGGATAATGAGTGTGCTCCGCTTGGAATACCGTAGTTTCCCTTTTTGTCTTTTACGCAGTTCTGGCTCTTGAATCGCGAACTAACTTGACAATTGTTTATTTTGTCTGGTTTCACTCATTTTGACACTACTGTGAACATGAAGAAGACCGATTGAACATCGAAAGTGAGTGATATCAGACAAAATCGAGAGCATTCGTGTCAGTTCGCGATTCAAGAGCCAGAACTGCATAAAAGACAAAAGGGAAACTACGGTATTCCAAGCAGAGCACACTCATTATCCATTTACTAAAATTAATTATAGTTAATTAACCAGGATGTTTTAAATTTTGTTGTTGGCATGAATCGATGGGCGATCACCTGTGCAGTTCAAATTTACACAATTCGATGCAATTATTTCACTCCCCGAGTCTTGGGAAGGCCAGGGGACACGGGGGGACACCCGGGGATGCCCGGGGCGTCCAGTTTTCACGTAGGGATCCAACCGGACTGTAGTCCTTGTGTCTGTAGTGGCATGGCCGAGTCGAAGTAGGCGACTGAAACGGACAGTGATTAATACTTTCCGGAATCAACAAATCAGCCGGAAACGAGAATACGAAATGGTAACACGGATGAATGGTATGAGGAGACGGGAAATGAGAACAGAGTTGAGCGTTTGTAACTGGTCAACCGGGAAGGAATTCGCTCATGCCTCAAAAATGTCGAATATCATTCAGGAAAAGTCGTCAAACTACATTTGCACAAAGCAGAAGTACATAATATCGTTTCCAGCTCCATAAAATCGAGAAAGTAGGTGAAAAAAGTTGTGAGAAGAGGGAGAGTGGGCAACGAGTGAACGGGAGAGAGGGAAACAATCAATGGGGCGCGGAGGGAAGGGTGTGGAGAAGGGGAAGAGATGAGGGAGAAGAGAGCAGTGACGAGTGGGTAGAGAAAGAAAGGAGTAGTTTCGTTAGAGATAGTTTCTTTGAGTGCGCACAAATGATCTGACAGTTTGATTTGAGAAAATGAAATGGCTAAGAGAGTGAAAGAGGGAGAAATTCTCATTTATTATCATGTCATGTGAAAAAAAAACACGCAATGCTCTTGAATGGAAATTTTTATCAATACAATCATCAATTCTTTCTCGAATGAGCTGCATAGTTTGAGCACGAAAGCGAAACCCCAATCGTTGTCAGCTAACTTTTCCTCATCACTCAATCCATTGGTACGAGCCACTGAACAAGCAGTTGTTAAGACAACTTGATCCTTGTGTAACGCTCTTGAATTTTCTTCTTCAACTATCTTTATCATTACAATCATAAATACTTTCACGAATGGACAACACCGGTTGCGCACGGCAATTCGGTTTTCTTCGTCGTTCAATCCACCGATCTGTTCCACTGAGTCGTATACTGCATCTTCGCCCTCGTCGTCTTCGAAGATGAGGGCGCCGGATTCTCCTCTGCTCCTAACGTTGCATTATCCGATTGATGTCCTCGGCTAGCCAGGCAAGATATCGTAACTACGAATTGTGCGTTCGAATCTGCAAGAGAGACACGTGATTGTCTGGAGGATGAAAACCCGGTAATAGGTCGGATGAGAACAACTGTTATGCAAAAGACGAAATATGCAAATGCTGCTCATCTTGTAGGTCATCATCCTAACGCTCATCCGACCTAATGCCGAAAAACCGGCACTTGTGGAGTTTACTGGAAGAGTATCTTTCCGTCATCCTTCCCCTTCCACCTACTCCGAGTCAGGAAAACATATTTAGGGAATGTGTGAAGCATATCCATTGGGAACTCCACAAGTGCTGAAGAACAAAGAGAAGAGACTTACTTTTTCGATTTTAACTTCATCGTTGCTTAATTGAGAATTGTGCCGGAGGCACAGCCGAGTTGGGGTAGGCAACTGGAAAGGGATAGGCTTATTGGAGTCAAATTTACGTGGAGAAACGAGCGCAACAAGATCTAATTTGCCAATAACCTAATTTCCTTCCCTTTCCAATAAGCCCAATTTAGAGGGTGATTGGTGAAAACATGTGATAATACTGCGAGGAGAAGTGGGCAGTGTGTGCAATCATGTGTTTGGATTGAAGCTATAATCAATGGAGAAGAAGAATGCGATAAGACCCTGCCTCGCAAAGTGAAATGGATGGTTGAAAAGAAGAATAGTTGTAATTGATAGTCAAAGGGGCTGGTCCAATTGATTTTCAAAACTTTAGTCTCAATCAAGGTCAATGAACGGCGATACTGAACATGCAGTCAGGAAAAAGTCCTGAGATACCGAAACCCATCCAACAGTGGGTTACAGTAACCCGACACAATTGATATGCGATGGATTTGGCACGGGTGTTCACTCACAGTAACTAAAAACGGCGGAGGCAAAAATTGAATTTAAATCTCGCGCATTTTCCAAGAAATGGACAATGTCGTATATAAAAATCAAAAAGCGCTCCCCTATTGCATTTTGACGCGTGCAGTAGCGTTGCGTGCGTGAGAGAGACCACACGAATTCGAGAGAGCATCTCGTCGTCTGTGCTCTCTCTTGCCTAGAGACGCGCGCTCATTGGCTGAAACGAAAAGGGGGCGTGGCCGCCGCTCTCTGCGTTAGTTAGATGCGGGGAGGGAGCGGCTTTGAGCCGCCGTGTTTGGGAAGAGTAGTCGATAATCACAAATCGCAACAGCTTCAAACGAACATCACAAATTTCAGTTCTCAATGACTAGTGTTGCACAAAAGACTACGGTAAGTAAAATCCTCAACCTGAAAGTCGCATAACAGAGATTTTTATCCTTTTCTATTTATATTTTTCGGCTATTCGATTAATGTTTTGCTTACTCTGCGATTAATGTTTTGGAATTGATGATAATCGTAATTTAAACAAAACTGAAGCCATAACCAAACCAAACTAAAATTCAAAACAATTAAAATCATTACCCGATAGCACAACTTCGTGCGCACCAAACATCGGCTACCGTACTCCTCAATTTCATGTTTTTCTCGTTTTCGACCCGATTCTCGACGTCGTCGCCGTCGAATGCGCTGAATGCGGTTGTTGCTCGTGCTGCTGGGCGTCGTCGGTAAGCTTTTACATGTATTTTATGGAAGTTTGGCCAATAACTAGCTAAAAAACGTGGACATTGCCCCCGGCAATGACGGTAGTGCATGGAATCGAGTGATTTTCGTTCTTTCTTGTTATCTTCTTTTTTATTTCACTGTTTAGGCATCCCGCTGGCGCTGCCCGCCTCGACTGAGCCGCCGACGACGAATGGCACCACGGCCGCCGTGCGAGTCGTCGACTGCGCCAAGCTCCATCCCTACAAGTGCGTTGCCTTTTATTGCTTATTAAAATTGATTCAATTAATTTAGTAAATGGTTAAGTGCACGTGTTTCGCGCACCTGAACGACCCGCGCATTTTTGTGATTGCCTTCGCTTCCAAAATCCTGATTGTCGCTGAATCGCTGCGCGCTGAACCAGGCGTTGTTGCGTAGTCCGTTTGAGTTTATATTCATTATATTAATTAACTATTTATTTAAAGGTTCCAATGCAACTACATCGTCGTCGGGGACGACTCGGAGCAGCCGGTGGTGTGTAATCCGGACAACAGCGTGCCTGGTTAGTTAATCATCGTTGATTACCCGCTTCCTTGGCTGGTTAATGGCTGATTTTCTGCCAATCCAATGGTCATTGAACGTTTTGCAAGCTACTTACCAGCTTTTGCTACTAAATTATCGCAAAAATGCCCGTCGTAAACCCCTGGTAGTGCTATTTGGACAACAGCGTGCCTGGTTAGTTGTATCACTTCAATTTTCGGGCCGCACAGCTTGACTTTGTCGGTTTTGGGCTGTTACCAGGATCAAATAACGGGTTGTGAGGTATCATGTCCCTGTTCTCCATAAATGTATACCTAAAATTCATAAAATTAGCCAGTGACGTGTAACCCGGACAACAGCGTGCCTGGTTGATGAATCACATCGCGTATTCGATTGCCGCCTGCGCCTTTGGCCACATTGTGACAATCGAAGTGTCAATTGCGTTCTGCTAGCTACTCAACTGCTTTTACTAATGAATATAAGCCGAAAAATAATAAACTATCAACAAGAACCCTGCCAAACGCTCGCGCTATGCTTTTTGCCATTCCCGACGCGGTTTTAGGTTTAATTAACATATTTTCGTGCAATGCGTGATCAGCCTGCCTACTTTGGTTACCGGGCGCGCTTTAATTGAATTATCTACTTGAATTAATTAAGTGTAATTAATTAATTAACCTAATTAAGTGCAATGCGTGATCAGCCTGCCGGGCATCGTGTGTGAGGGCAGCGGCACGACCGAGTTCATCTACAACCTGCCGGATGGGTGCAGGTTGGTGGAAATTCTAGACTCCAAATTAGAATTGTCCCCCTGATTTACTCAACTGCTTGAACGATGGCTAGTACATGACCATCTTATAATGTTGTATGACGTTCGAAAGGGGGGAGGGGGGAATAAGGGGAGTGGGACCAGCGAATTCATCTACAACCTGCCGGATGGCTGCAGGTTGGTTTCATTTCATCGTGATTAATACTTGCCTCTAGTTCTTGCTCCTAGGGGACATCTTTGCAAGGGTTTTAAGAAATTATTTTGCTTCTAAATTGTCAAAAATGCCTTCAAGGACACAACTTTCGCATTACGTCAAGCTAAATTTTATATTTTGAAACACAATCAAACCAGAATTTAATCAAACACGAACTATGGACTACGCGATAGATAGTTATCACTATTTAGCCATCAATTAAAAGCATGGTGCTCTTTCTACTCTTGTTTTATTCCAATTTCACTTAATTATTTTTAGCAATTATCCCAATTCGCAGATACGGCTCGAAGACGCACCACGTCATGGCGATGCTGCTCTCGCTCTTCTTCGGCCTGCTGGGCCTGGATCGATTCTACCTGGGATACTACACGATTGGTAAGGTCTTTAAGCATATTTTGTCATCCTTAGGCTCGCTTAAGGTGCTTAATGTCATTCTTATGCGCTTAGTATATGGTTAGGGTCATAGCTTGCTGTAGGGTGTTGGACCTGGATTGATTCTACCTGGGATACTACACGATTGGTAAGCTAAGACCGTCCTTAAGCATCCTTAGGCGCTTAGGGTTAGGGTTGGGCTACGCGTATCTTCGGCCTGCTGGGCCTGGACCGATTCTACCTGGGATACTACACGATTGGTAAGCTAAGACCGTCCTTAAGCATCCTTAGGCGCTTAGGGTTAGGGTTGGGCTTCGCGTATCTTCGGCCTGCTGGGCCTGGACCGATTCTACCTGGGATACTACACGATTGGTAAGCTAACAAGGGAACCGCACAACCTTAGTATGAAATTGGGTCTAGTGTTATATACCATTCGAAAGAGCGCCAAAAGGAGGTCCGAATTCATTTTTCAAAACCTGCTAAACCCCCGACAGTTGGGAGATAGGCCACTTTTGCTTCAACACTGGGATTTCCCTCACCCGCTGCTCGGACTCTTATTCACTCTGCTACACTCTCCCT